>JAHZMZ010001755.1:3184-17479 GCA_027743805.1 Lepidocyrtoides sp. E14
GATCTTTCTCCTAGGTTGCGAACTTTACACCGTAAGAATGCATTGTCCCCCAATGGTACGGTCATATTGACACTGGTATTGTTCTCAAATGGGTTGTCCATCTGTCTCTGAAACTCTTCAAAGCTCGTGTACTGATGATTATAGCTCACAAGGGCCTGATGATGATACTGATTTTGAAGAGCACCACCTCCAGTATGTTTCTGATGATGATGGTGATGCATGGTATTATGATGTTGATGATGTTGGCCTCGATGATTGTTGTGTGAACTACTTCCTACACTTCCACCATGATTCCCTGTACCATCCTTCCATATCTGTCGTCCATGTACATGATGCAACATTCCTGAAAAAAAAATAATAAACCAAAGATTAGAAGATTTTGTGAAATGCATTTTGTTGATATTTCATGATGATGATGACCTTCATATAAGATTTTGTGTGCCCTTAATCAACAACAAAACACTTCCGGTCACCCAAGCTACTTCGTGCGCGAAACGAGAAAAGGGAAAGCTGTTAGTGTTGTTAACTCATTCAGAATTTCTGCTACAACTCTTTCTGCACGACCGGCAATACTTATATATAGGTAATACAAGTGTGTGTGTGCTATATTATAGCACATACTATAGGCATTGCCAACTACACAGTGCATGATGCAATGCAGTTGAAAATTCCCTTTTTATATGCTTTTTACCCTTTTTTCCACAATATATTGCCAAAAGTATTATTGAAACTTGGAGGTCTTATCTGTATATTACTTGTGTTTTCCTCTCAATGTCAAAATGTATCTTCCCTTTCAATATTTCCCTCAAGTGAGCAAAATGCGTCAACCTTGTCCTTTTCCATATAACACACCATTTCCTTTTCACGAATGTTTCCCAATTTTCCAGAATGCCTCTCAACGTTTTTTTTTCTGTCTCACCAAATCTTGACAATTTCTTGTCAAAATTACTTCCGCTAGCAAAAAGGAGGGAAACATGTCAACCCAGTTCTAAATCCGACATAGGTTGGCAATTCAAATGAATATTAGAAAATATTGCATTTTCCTGCAATATTCATAAAGTCTTAGCTTAGCTTTGCTGGCTAACGTCAGCCGTTCCATAACTTTAAGCAAACACTTTTTTTTTGTCCAATACACCTTAAATCCTACAGATCATACGATAAAGTAAATATGGGTACCTATTCAACAACGAATAGCAGCAGCGTGAAAAAATGTCTCACTACCCTACCACCCCATACGTGTAATCTGCTTCAGGCTCCTCCAAACCCAAAATGTCTCACTGAGATTTTTTTGCATAATAATAATGTTTACTCTTTCTATTCACATTATTTTTGTACGCGACTACATAATACGGTGATCTGATGGGCAGTACAGAGCGGAGCCACCTAACTCAACCACAATCACTATCATGATGATGGCTTAAGCCATGCTGCAATAAGCTCAAGGCTGTGTACCTAATATATTTACATTGTTATTTTATCACAGCATGGGCTCACGGCTCACATGCATCCATTCATTCACTCCAAGTTAGCAGCAGTATATAAATGCATAAAAATAGCAATAATCATAATGATAAGAAATAACCTTGCCTTTGTGCCAAAACCAAAAAAAGGACAGCAGCGCAGCAGATGGTGTCTGTCCGGGTATTTCCTTTTTTTCTTCCTTCTACCAACATAACACCACAGTAAAAGTCCTTTAGTTTTATTATATATATTTTTCTCCTAGCTAAAGTCCCGTAGCTTCTACTTTGGCCACATTTATGCTATGCAGTAATGGATGAAAGTAGTCTTGATGCATGGCTGCAGCAACCTCACATGCAAGCAAACATGTCAACCTTTTTTTTCTAGCTGTGATGGAAGTGAAATGATATGGAGAAAGGTAAAAACATGTAAATTGGAACAACAACAATATTCCTAATAAATTTCCTGTCGTGTTTCAAAGGGAAAATGGAAAGTAGAGAAAACTGCCTCTGCAGCAGTAGTAGTAGTAGTAGCAGCCATGAGGCCGACGACTCAAAAAAAAGAGCAAGGATATTATAGTATCAGTGTACTTATCTTGTTTTCTCATCACATCCCTACCCTAACAAACACGGACAAAACAAATATACCTAGTCATTTTGTGCTGGCTGGTGTAACACACGTATGACTTTTCGCGGTGCAAACATTCTTGTTTGCGATGATGATGTTCTGATGATAGTTGTGCGGTTTACGTGTGGGGCTGATAGTGATTTAGTGTCATGATCAGCACAGCTACCAACTACCAACATTATAACACCACTACCACCACCGTCGTTGTCATTACTATAACTATTATTTATATTGCAAATCAATGCAAAAAACTGGCGGTTTCCTTTTTGCCAACAGCTATAACAAACTAGGAAATGTTTGCTTTCTCCTATAAGATAAAAGAAAACATTTATTCAAAGTTTTTACGTATCTGTTCTTTTTCAATCCCTTTTACTACCCAAAGGCAAGTTTCGTCTTCAGTACTTACATTGGATAATATTCAGTGATGCAGAGTCAAACAATTTCCAAGAGAAATGAATAGTGGCGAAGCTTACAACAAACAACATAACAGTTCATAATCGTCGTCGTCGTCATCATCATCACCAGCAGCAGTGGTGATTCACCACACACACACAAAAAATATGTGTAGTAGCAGCAACTGCTGGAAAAGTTTTGGTAAAATCAGCCAAAATTGAAGGTAATATTTAAAACGTGTTTGTATATTAGAGAAGGTTGGATAATGTAGTGTGATGTGATATCTTCTTTCGTCGTTATGAAATATTGTTTCTTACATCATCGGTTTTAATCCAGAGTAGGGTACATGGCTAGGTTTTATGCTCATTCTCTCATGGGTTCTTGCTCCTTTGCATTCCAACATGGATTGGTAAGGAAAGAAGAAAGTTGGATAAACTAAAAAATAAACTTTCGTTTTACTAGTTCGTAATGTACTACTATTTTTTTACAAGCCAAAAGTGTACAAAATTCTGTTTTGTTATGAGTTTAGGATACATGGTTGAGCAAGCAATAAGCAATGTGACGATGCGTGTTTGAATAAAAGAGAAAGGCAATGGCAATGTAAAGTAGAGTGTGTGACTGCAGCACAAGTCTGAAAATGAAGCAAAATATAAGCAGATTCTAGGTACTACTACATAACTTGCATGTACTTAGACACAAAACTGATGATGGTAGAATATAAAAGAGAAATGGGAAGTGGAGCAGAAATTACCGTAATTGACTGGTCGATATACATGAATTTATGTACTAACTTGAAAAGGAAAAGTGTGTAAAACTATGAAATTACTTTTTTTAAATATCATACATGTCAGTAGTATGATAAGCGTGTAGCGTGTGGAGTTATTCCGTGAAAATTGTCACTTCAAGAAAAGCCACTTAAAAACGAAACGCCAAGTTAAAATACGTGATCAAAAACCATAAATTTATTTCCCATATAGAGAACAAATTATGTTTTAATGCAAAAAGGGATCCTTCTACATGTACCTTTCTCCAGCAGATTTGGTTTCATGTTTTAAAGCAAGTAAAAACAATCTCAAGTACACGGTGTCATCGTAAAATCAGCAAAAAGAGACAAGAGAAGATCTAGTAGGGAATGATAATTATGTTGTAAAACATTATTTATATGCTGTAGTTTTCCAATGTTTACTCCCATCTGATTTTACTCCCCTTGTGAGTAGGTTATATACATATCATGTATGTAGTCTTCATTATACTAGAACAAGATTCAACTCTCAGATTTCGGACCCAAATCTGTATCCCTATTTTAAAGTAAATTGAGTCGGGAAGTAAACTGTAAATTCGACTCTTCCTTCTTTTTAGAGTTGAAGGGTGGTTTGTTGTATTAATCTTTCATTTGACAGATTGCGTATTACATTTTGATAACCAAGGATTGCTAATTTGAACATTCAAAATCTCACAATTTACTATTCTCTGCATGTTAATTACGCATTTAAGCATCCTTCAGCATGTAAGTCTTGTTCAGTAAAAATCAAAGTTCGAAAAATATAGAGTATAAAAATTGGAAAGCAGTTTTCAAATAGGATAATGTAAGCTAAATAACATGTTACATTATTACATCGCATAAATAAGTACTATGCAGACGGACGCAAATTGTACAAATTCTCGTTTAAATGAAACTCTGTTCATTTCCTCTTGGAATGACAGCACGTGTATATTACAGCAATGACAACCAAAGTGGCACGATATTCCGCCGGACCATCCTCACCACCATAATATCAGCCGTACAGGAAGAGAGAACCGGGAATGTGCAGACCCACCACAATAGACATTCTCACGATGACAATAACAAGCAAAAATTGCATTGCAAAAATGTAAATACGTGCAAGTGTACTGTACGTACTCACGTCAATAAAGAATTTTCCAACAAACGCAAACGATGTAAAACTATTATGAATGAACCATCCCAAAATAAAATTTTTTGACCACTTTAACATCCGCCGCAGCGTCATCATCATCATCTGGCCAATGACATGAAGTGTTCAAAATGAAATGGAATATAATAGAATGATATATTTCCGTAAAGCGACAATACTGATGCGCCCACACACCCCTTATTCTGCTCATATGCAGAATAATAACAAAAAAGTCTGCATTGCTCAAAAAATAGGAATTTGTTCTTCCTACAGCTCCTTCTCATTTACTTTTTTCCACAGTGAAAACCACAACGTATCAGCCTCTCCTTCCATGTCCCTCTCATCATCATCATCAGCATCATCAAAATGTCACGACACCGCAATTCAGCTACTGACCACAACAGATATATATATATATATATCCGCCTCATTTTCTCTCTTCAAATCCATTCGAAACAAGTTTTACAGAATCCCCCGCTTGCTTCCACCACCACACAGCATAACCAAAAGATAAAAATATCTTGTACCAATTTAGCGCACTTGTATGTACTTGTTTGCTCCCAAATCTCCTCTCCCTTTTTTCCGTGACACAAAAATGACAATGCAATAACTACGTAATATCCTTTCTATATTTATGGGCACCGCATACATACCATCACGATACATGAAGGGAATATATGTACGGGACACGACGCAAAAGAGAAAATGATGAAGATGAAGATAGGCTCGACTGTTATTATTGTGCTTGAGCTGAAGCGATGCTTCCTTTCAGATATGAAATTGCTACTCCACTCACTCTGACAGAAAGGGGAGCACGGGAAAAGAGAAGTTTTGGGTGTGTGTTTGTGCACGCAAGGGAGAGAGAGGGTTTGGTGTCCGTTCATCCATTACGACCATTAGTTACATCACATTGAGTTGCCACCACTTTCACCATCAAAATCATACCAATACGTACCATTCATCCTTTTCGCAGCTTTGGAACATGTTGCTACCTACATTTTGTGTTCCATAAAAAGAACATATTATTGTGTGTCGTGGATGCATTTGTGTGATTGGAATGGCATTATGAAAGAAACGTCTTCTTGTCTGAATGGTCTTCAATAGCAAAATAATTTTGTTTCACAAACAAACACACCCAAATACACAATAAGTTTTCTTCAAGCTTCTGATTATATATTATCCTACACCGGCTTCACCACCATAACAATACAACAGCTATAAGAAAACAGAGTTTTTATCCTCACCGAAATGCTTTGCTGGTATCATTACTCCAGTGAAGTTTGTAGTTATGATTATAATGGCAACGATGATGATGATATTATGACACTTATCATCGCTTTTAAACTGTTTGGAGCAGAAAACGACAAAGTGATATGTTCCAATGACACATGACAAGAATGATGGGAGTACATAAATATATATGTACCTTGCCTACATGCTACATAAATATGACAGATGACATTGTTCAAGAAAGAAGATGAAGATAATGCGACAAGGCTGATGGTGATGATGATGATGAGGCTGACAACGACATCCATCCTTTTTTGCCCTACCCCAAAGAATACCTAGCCTGGCCTAAGCTATGTAACTCACGTGCTTTTCTGCTCTATCATTTTCTCTCCTATTTTACCTATAAACTTGTAGATAGGCAATAAAAATATTTTATAAGTTATAAACTCTCGGGTCATGGCATATCAATTTTTTTCTTTTGTGAGACTGCTATCAACAAGCACAATACGTTTGTTGCAGGTACACACAGTCCAAATGCACATAGCGCTGATTGTCGATTATGATCATCGTAATAAAACATTTTGGTATCTACTGCTGCACCTCGGTATTTATTGCAGTTTTGTGTAAGATAGGTTTTTACACGAATCATGCAGTTTTGCAGAGTGGCTCAAAAAGCTGCTGTGATTTTTTTTGCTGTTGCTGCTGCTGATGATGATGGTGGCAAAGAGACTGTACAGTTTATTCACTCTTTCAACTTGACTCGAACAAATCAAGCTATTTTGTCGTCAGTTTTGTACGATGGAGGAGATTATCTCTCTGCAAGTCAGTACAAATGTATTATAACGTGTACGTCATGTCAGTACACTTGTTTGCTACGAATTGAGAAAGATGATTTAATTCCCTTGGGGCAGTAATAAAACATTTTGGTATCTACTGCTGCACCTCGGTATTTATTGCAGTTTTGTGTAAGATAGGTTTTTACACGAATCACGCAGTTTTGCAGAGTGGCTCAACAAGCTGCTGGGATTTTTTTTGCTGTTGCTGCTGCTGATGATGATGGTGGCAAAGAGACTGCATAGTTTATTCACTCTTTCAACTTGACTCGAACAAATCAAGCTATTTCGTCGTCACTTTTGTACGATGGAGATCATCTCTCTGCAAGTCAGTACAAATGTATTATAACGTGTACGTCATGTCAGTACACTTGTTTGCTACGAATTGAGAAAGATGATTTAATTCCCTTGGGGCAACTGATCTCTTCTCTTTTCAACTTTTACTTTTCCCTAGTACTCACTCATTCAATACTTGATATATGTAAGCAAGTAAAAGCCAAACTGACGAGAGACAACGAGAAATGTACTGATGCCTGATGATGATGATGCTGAATCCTATATAGAACGATTATACTAAATAGGCTTGTCATCATCATTGTCATCTACGATTGCAGTCAGGTTTCTGTAGTGCATATAGCCATTTATACCATGTTATTAGTGGGAAGCTCTCTCCAGAGGAAATGGAGGAAGCGGATGATATCAGTCACAACATCACCACCACCACCATCATCATCATCATCATTACCATCATCTGGCTGGCTTGTCGTCTTCTTCGACGTTGCCAAGCTAGGAGTCATGAATAGGGACAGGGAAAACATGCTTCTGCTTTTTTGACACTCATAATGCTATTATTTGCAAGGATATTCTACTTGGAAGGAAGGCACGTAAATTCAAAGCAGAATTTTATCAAAGTATTCTGCGCAACACACTTTGATATTCTAACTAAAAGCAGACTACTGGTATTTATGAATCTCTTTACGTAAAAGCTCACTCACTGAGCATACACTCGCGTGCGTTTTATCACGTATTAAACGGCATAATCTTGAGCAGAGCACATCCCGTCTTTGCGAGGAAAAGGAAGTTAGTTTTTCTCTTAAGACGAGCAGAATGAAAGTCTACTGGTACTTTTGTGAGAAGAAAATGAAGTAGCACCGTTTTAAAAGTACTTTTTGACATTTAAGTGCTATTTTAGTGGGACGCTTAAGGGTTTGTACGTGTCCACAAGCTTTCATCAGTGATATACTCTTACTGATATTATGATGAAGGTAGGGACAAGCTGCTGCCTTTCCTACTTCTCAGTCAAAGATGCGAATTATTTATAACAAGTGCACTGCTGGGACGTCTCACTCTTTTTGCAGACTTTTACTTTTTTCATTCATTTCCTGTGTACGTACATTCAGTAAAAAAAAGGAAAAAAGGGACAGTAAACTTAAGTATAGTTGTGACCAAGCACGACCGACCTACATCATTTTTAGAGGTATACTATATTAATCTGCCCTGCAGCAACAGTACCACTAGTATCCATTCATCCACTAAAAAGTAACTTTTGCTGAGATTTAAGCTTTTTTGGTAGTATCCAAACTTCGTGTCTTCTTATCACGACTGCTGCGCTTTGAGAACTTAATGGTTCATATGCCCTTGTCTACTGACCTGACTAGCTAACTAATGTGGCCAGTGACATATTTTAAGAAAGTCAGAAAATACGCAGTATATTATTATTACGCTCTTTTGATGATCAAACTAGAAAATTTATGTGCTTTTGCAAAGTCAACACACGTCGACAGCTGAACATCTGACGCTAAAGCTTTTAGATTTTCTACATTACCTACATAAATGTACCTATTTCAACATGCCTTTTTAGTGTAACCATTGCATTACACAAGATCAAGAAAAAATTTTTTTAACGGGTCCACCGATAAAAGTGAGATGATGATGAATGATCTATCAAAACAACAAGATTTATAAAAAGAAAGTACACAGGAGCTAAAATGGTGTCAAAATGACCTTACTATTTGGAATGTACACGCTAAGCGTTTGTTGACTGTTGAATGTATACGCTAAGTCAATGTTTAATGTACTGCCGACCCTTTTTTCATGTTTGTTTTTTTAGGTAAATTGAAAATGGAAGAGGTCTCGACTTTGTAATTTTTCAGTAGCAGTTTAGTTCAGTTTTACGTGGCGTAGAGAAATAAGAAAGAGGGAAATTGTTAAAGTGAGAAGGATTGTGTACTGAAACGAGTGTTTTAGCAGGAACATTCATTCCTTTTGCAATACAACATTCGTATCTAACTCACTCCTGTGTGATTTTTTTCACCAGCTTTCTCCCAGTTTTATTTTTATCAAGGCCACAGAATAGCTAACGTACACGCCTACCACCCTCATGAGAAATAACAAATGGTATAAATATTTATACCCAAGTGAATATTACATATTCTAGAATATGCTCATATAGTTAGAGGAGCATGTTGTTAGATATGTAATAATGATGATATGGATAAAAAAGAGAAAACGGGGGATTTATGATGTTAAACAAGAAAAGAAAGAGAAGAGAAAATATAATAATAATAAAAAGGAAATATTATGGAGTTAAAGAAAGAAAAATACGTTATATGTACCGCGTAATAATTTGATTGATTGACGCCTTTTGTTGACCTACATCCGTCAGTTTACATACTGGTGATGTTTTAAGAAGTACATACAATAGCTTCATGACATGACTTTTGAAATGTTTTTTAAATAGATCGTCTTAGTAGGTACGAATTCCTTTGTATGGGAGAACAGCGTCCTGTATTGAGTTTTAAGACGTTTTGAAATTGATAAATTAAGAAGTTTATACGGCAAGGTCATGTAATGATGTATTTGCTGAAAAATATGGTGAAAACGACAGAGTGATATTAGAAGACCATTAATCTTTCAAGAAATGTAGCCTGTTGATAAAAGAAAACATGAGACAACAATGCAAGGATGCTGTAGTAAAATAGCAAAAATGTGTGAGAAAGTATACAGTGTTTGGCATTTGTAAGTAAATGCACTTCTTTAGGAATTATTATTGTCATGCAGATTGAGACTAGTTTAAACTATTCACAGGTGACAATATTTATTGTTGGTAGGATTCTGTGGATAATGCGGTAAATGCTTCATTCATTGCAAAAAGTATACAAAAATATTTAGCTGTAAGTAGAGAAAAATAATCATGGCATTTTATCAGATGCTTTCTTGACTAACAGCATGCTTTTATGCAAAGCACATACATGAAGTTTGGCGAATTTGCCCTGAACTTGACTAGAGGATTTTGGTACTAGAAGTGACATCATGCCAAGTCGATCTACTTAACTTTAGGCTATCTCTCTGAGAACTAAAGTGTTGTTTCCATTTTATCTTTCCTCACATTTATTTTACCTAAAGCGAACATTCAATTTGCATTTTTTCTTTCGCCAGCACATATTCACAGCTTGACAAACATACAAAAGTTTTACTAGTGAAGAAAGACAATATGACTTTTGTGACTTTTTAAGTGTTCTTATTAAACTGACACTTTAGTATAGAAAATAAATGGAAAGAATGCATGTTTAGAAACGAAAAAAGTGAAAATGTGAAATTAAAGTAGTAACAAAGAGTAAAGTAAGATAATACAACTTTTTTTTACTTCCTTTCTATTCAGATAGTGTTGAGTTGAGTGTTTAGTAGGAAAGCGAAAGCATGCATGTCCTTGTATTGACTCTCTTCAAGTAAACTGATGCAGTAAAGTACCAGCAGTGGTAGCAACAGCAAGAGGAATACCCAAAGTGTCAGCGAAAGAGGAACGTGAAAAAGTGTGAAAGTTCGTGGAGGAAAAAATAATGTCACGCTCAATGCTCATTCTACTACTCACTTGCCATTAGTAACAATATTCAAAGCGTTTTAGCGTTCCTTTTTTGCTGTTCAATACGTTTCTGAGAAACGCTAGCTTGTTTGCCCAAAAACTACTGAATGTAGGCCGCCTGGAGTATCCTATTAAATAGAACGTCTTACTTTCATTCTTTTCAATACTTTTCGCTTAGAATCCATTCCACTCGATGACTTGGCATCCAACGCACGCTTTATGTTTACATGCTTTAAAATCTAAAAGTTACAAATTAACTTTCCCGGCAAATTTTCCCCCAGTTTATCTGAAACTAAGACTTACCAGTTAGTGGGCATTCAAGATAATATACTGTGTAGAAACGTACAAGGAATTCTAGAGAAAATCAGAGCATAAATGCTAGTAAGCCTGAGTAGAGAAATGGATAAAATTGATAGTTTAAGAAGTACTCATAGTTTCTATTTTAAATGAATGGCTTCGGTATAGAAACTTTTCACAGAAACAACTGCATCTGAAAAGATACCTACCTAATATGTAGCATAAAGTTAAAATTTATTTCATGAGAAGGCGATAAAAATGGCCCAGCATAAGGATTACACTGCAACTATTATCTCTCTTGTCATATAGGTATACATGCATAATATGTACTCCTTAAGAGCACCGCATACATAATTACATGCAACAACTCAGGCAGCACATGACGTGAATTTTGTTGGTGTGGAATGTTAAGTCACAACTTGGAACTCGCAAAGTATAAGCACGAAAAGGCGTAAAAATGTAATGCTACAGCCCATTTTCTCACATGAGAATCAACACTGTTTCACAACACCACTGCTGCTATTTTCTGCAACAGAAGAAATGACTGGCATTCTAAAAATCCTTTGGATAAACTCGATAAGACTGGAAAGCAACGACAATACGATACTATGACTTTTACATAGAACAGCTTATGTGCATAATCTTATGAAAGTCCTCTCAAGTAGGGTTTTAAGACTCTCAAAAGGAATTTTCAAGATTAGTAGTAGAACAAGAGAATAGGAAGGAAGAAGAGCAGTTTAAGATGGGGAGAAGCTGGAAAAAGGCAGAGTTCATTGAATCACATTTCGTATTCAGGCAGAAGGAAACAAAGCAAAGGACTTGATAACGGGAATAGTATGTAGGTACCTATGCGTTAATACTCACTGCTATGCATATATACGGTAGCTTGGTACGGTACACCATAAAGACAAATAATGGATGCATGCTTGTTTTTTCAAGTAGTTCTTTACGGAATAATGTTTGAATACAAACACGATAACACAGACAGAATCGGAATCCCCAAAAAAATTGGTGCTTTTAATAGCCTAAAAGTTTATAACGGCAATAAGTTTATATGATACGCTAGTATACTTTCCCTATCATTTAGAACGAGTGACCAAGAGAAAGCCGCAACAAGAAAAGTTGTTGAAGAATAAGAAGGAAATGTGAAACCGTATACTTAAATGGTGGTGGTAGCGGTGGGTTGTACACACACAAAGTATTTTTTTACTAATGGGTAGGTATTAATATGCATATGGAGGTAGGGATAGGGTATATATTTACAGTAGAGGAATAGTATTACATTTTAATGCGTCGGGCCAGCCTATATGTAGGTAGTTTATATTCGAGTAAACTGGGTTATAATATCACACACACAACAAAAAACAACAACAACAACAACAATTTTGTTTTTTATTTTAGCTACATGACTCCGGAATAGCAATTATTTTGCGAGCAGAATAATAATTACTGATGATGACGAGGACGACGATATGGCGAACACTGGAAAGTATGAAAGCTGAGTACTGCTGAATTAGAAAACATGGTTATTTGTTTGTTGGCTGACTTGGAAATAATCATGGAACCAAGCTATATATACCGTGTTGCGTACCAACCAATGGACTGGAGGATTTTCTTTTTCGGTATGGTGAAAAGAAAAAAAGAAAGTTAGTTACCTACATACAGAGTAGCTTATTATGAAGGTGCCTCTACACTACAATGCAACCACGCAACCACGGTGGTAGTTAAAAGTAAGTAAAAAGGCGAATTGAAACCGGGAGTGAAATGAATAGTTATATGCTGTAAGAATCTTTAAAGGAACGCTTCCTTTCTAAGGCTACGTAAACGCTGCGGAAAATAGAGTATTTTAAATAGGCTACTTGGACGGAGTTTGTAAAAGTATTTTATACAACATTTTAGCGTTTTGTGACACCAGCCTTATGTCGACCTTTTTCATGTAGTTGAATTCAGTAGTGTTTTTAAGTCTCACTCACAACAATAGGTACAAAATAATATGACACAGTCAAAGTGTAGGTATGCATGCAGTGAAATGTGTGCAACGTCAACCAAGCTTGAAATTACGAACGAGTAAGCTCTGCAAAGAGGAAAATAATTTCTCATAATAATATCCGTCTGTAATAATTAGATTGAATGGGACTATAAAACACTAATAAATAAGCCAAATATTTAAAATAGGTAGTTTTGTTCTCTTATGTTTCAGTTTGAGGAAGCATTTATGCCAAGAAATTTTCGCAGGAATTTCCACAACAGTAATGAATAAGTTTATCTGAATAATATGTTTCGGTGGAGTTGAGTTTACTTACCACAACAAAATTTTAATGTTTACCAAATATTATTGTGGTCATGTAATGTTAAATTCTACATAATATTGTATAAAACGGAAAACTGAAATATTTGCGAAAATTTACCTTGAAACCCTTCTATTTATGCTAAAACAAGCTAATACTCTCCCATTACGCATTGTAGTTTATTAATTTAATAATACAAACATTTTTTTACGTTCTTTTTTGTTGATAAGTCTGTCACAAACTATAAAATGTTTGTCTGCAGTTCGAAATTCGAAATGACAGCAATATTTTTATCGACTACAAAAATCTAAAGTCAAACTATTGTGTGTTGACGGTGGACCAAGTTTTGAAGTCAGTATTTAATTAAAATCGCGTTGATGCTTCAGTTATAAATTGTGCTAACACTAATAATAAGCATCAACTTATTATATACCTACGTAAGTATTGTAAGGACCATCTTGTGTACACTTAGTATAGCTACCTAACTGCCAATGTCACCTTTTTTCTCTAAAAAAATAAGATTTTCCTAGCAGGTTACAGCAACTATGCAAAGGTGTAACAGAACCATTCATTTAAAAACCATTTGTCAAATTCCGGCATGTTCAATAAGTAATTTGAACACTTATTCTGCCTTGCAATTTTATTTGCATTTCACATGAACATGGCATACTCTGTATCGTACCCATCCTTTCCTTTTCGCAACAATTCAAGGTCACGATTTGCATTGCACAACCTTTTTAATTCATTTCATCACGAAAGGTGGCTGCCGCCGACAATTCGTATCTTTTTCTAGATTTAATTCCAAAAAGTTTCAGTCATGCATGCAAGCATGCATGCAGAAAATGGAGCAGAGACAAGCAATAATAAAATAATCCATAAAACTGACATTTAGACCTGAACTTGCCAATTACCTAAGTATCTGCCCTTGCTCTTTCCTGTGTAATTCAAGCTTTTATACACCATAATAATCCTACACTTAATCAATGTTCGTCTTTGGTGCAATTCAGTTTTGGAATTTCTGAACTTCTAATGGTTGTATTTTGCTCCATTGTATTGTTAAACAAAATAATAAAAAACCATTCAGCAAAATGATATGCATCAACCTAGCCAAACTATGGATGGCGTTGCGCTGCATACATATGGCCCTTGGCCAAACCAAGCCTAAAGTACACTATTATCCTTGTAGGGATTCCAGCCTAAAGCGTTTCACGGCCCTCCCCAGCATTCTGAAGAACTGGTAAATCCATACATTTGCTTATTTTTACGTGACCGTGTCCTTGATAAAGTGTACATTTAATCATGCTCTCTCTTCCAATCTCAGCTTTGACTTTTAATTGTGTATTAGTTTACTAACAGTATAAAACAATATAATACTTGCCTGACCAATGCAACCT
>JAHZMZ010001756.1:0-13572 GCA_027743805.1 Lepidocyrtoides sp. E14
TATTCGGTTCACTTCAGGCTGCTATATTATGTAGTAGATTACCTTCATATATGACAAAAAATTGAACATAATGAGGAGCGGACATGGAAGCCAGTATTCTGCTATGTAAGTCACCGTTGTCATTCTCCACGTTCCATTCCAAAGATGATAAACATGCGAGGGAAGGAAAACATACTCCTGAGTGCTCATTCCAGACAAATTCAATCCACCTTCCTGCTCTCCAAAAATATTTGGCCCAACATACATGCTCGAGTATCTAGGAATGCTGATTATGCAGGCAAAGATGGTCAACAAAGCAGCATGTAACCTTGATCTTCTTAGATTGCACCAGACACGAGAACGGAGTGGATACGCTATCACAAAGTAGCGTTCCAATGTTACCAACAACGTAATGAACAATGACACGGTTCTCACTGGGGAAGTAAGAAAAATGTTAGAAAGTCATTAGAAATAGCCTAGGAGACCAAAATATATGAGTCAAATTTTGACTACATTTTCTGGACATACATACATAGTAAAGCTGTGAGAGCGGACATGTAAACCCAATACATTACTTCCATTCCTCTACCAAACCAATTGTCTGAAAAGAGAAAAAACAGAATTATATTTTTTCTGTTCACTTTTAAATAATTCATTTTGTGAAAAAAATGTTTCATAAACTTACCAAAATAAGCTATCGCTGAAGTAGAGGAGTTTAAAGTTGCCATGCATGTTGCAATGTCAACAAAAGCAAGTACACACAGTAGGAAATCAAATGGATGCCTGGTTTTCTTCCTTCGAAGAATCACAATAATAAGGAGGTTAGCTGCACTGCCTACAACTCCGACAATAATAGTAAGACACCAAAGATATAGGCAGATTCTATGACCAAGTGAGTTAACATCGTTAACACTCTCGCCAGTAAAGTATCCGGAGGAAACTTCACACTTGAAACAGCGTCCAATTTCACGTGGGGAACAGGACATTTCCTGCTTATCTATCCAGAAATCAGTATAGAAGCATATTAAGGTATCCAGGTACTCGAGCGTGACTTCGGGTATTTCCGAAACATTTCCGCTATTATTCATCGTTTTTGCACGACGAAATTAGGAAACAGTAGAAAATGATGCATAGTCAAGTATAAAATGTTGTTTTAAACTTACATAATATTTATGTTTGTGAGTTCTCTTTTTTTAGCTCTCATTCCGAGTACTATTTTTGATGTTCTCACGAGATGGCTTGTGGTCGCTTCAACTAAATATTCCTTGAAAAGGAGTAGTAAATACAACATATAATGACCAGAAACGCAGTAGACACCGCCCACAAAGTCGTAATGCAAAGTACAATTCATGCTAATTCATTGATTGTGAAAATCTGACCACACCACGTGCCCTTGTAAATTTTTCCTCAAAATTTCACACATGTACTTACAATAGGTCATCTTAAAAAACAAACTGAGAAGATAGAAAATGACAGTATGACGGAAGGAACATAAACTTATATATTACGATTGAACTTTTCTACTACCACCACTCGTGAAGTGGCTACATATCGCTATGAACTCTGGCTTTTTTTATTTAGCTAAACCAATCCAGCAACAATAATAGGATTTGAAGATTTGTTGGTAATTGACAAAGTTTTCAGCGTACGTAACTGGCGTAATCGTGTTACGCATTTTTTAAAAAGATGTACATACTTAAAAACAACATTGGGTTTGGAATTCAAAAATCGTTTTACCTTCCTTCGTATATTGTTTATTTATGCGTATATTATTACTGTGATGTTATTAAGAGCGAAATTAAAAATTCCAGTACATTTTTGTATTCTTGGAAAGCAGTAATATCCTTTTTTCGTTATTTACTTGCAAAAAAATCATATTTTACTGGTATGTAAAGTTGATTTTGCATGAACCATGCAGTGAGTCAATAATAATTAGCAAAGAGAGCATTATCAAATGGCAAATCAGGAGCCTTTGCATATCCTCATAAAATCTCATGTATTTTTCACATTTAAAATGTTTAAAATTGCTGGATGCAATTTTAAATGTGAAAATACATGGAGATCCTAGGGAAGATATGCGAAGCGAATGAAGAATGAGAATGGGATGGTGTTCAATGCCCCTGGTTTCATTGGACATAAAACAGTACAAACAATGATGGCTTACGTAGGAATTTACATAAAGAGTTAGAGGATTTAGAGGAGCTTCCACAAATGATTTTGTGGAAAAACACACACCCAGACAAGCGATTTTTGCGGAAAACTGAGATTACATGCATTCTATATACGATCTATCTATAACAAACTATTTAGACAGTTAACGGACTCAAAAATTCCACATTATAACTTTAGGTTTTATTAAGGGGAACTTTCCTGAATTTTCCACGCTCCCTTTTTATAGGTGTCTCGTGTCTCTGTTAAGTATAGTGTAGTCGTAGTCATCATGTTTACAGAAGAGAAAAGTACTT
Organism: Lepidocyrtoides sp. E14; assembly: GCA_027743805.1. Classification (NCBI taxonomy): domain Eukaryota; kingdom Metazoa; phylum Arthropoda; class Collembola; order Entomobryomorpha; family Entomobryidae; genus Lepidocyrtoides; species Lepidocyrtoides sp. E14. The sequence continues at coordinate 2,445 of JAHZMZ010001756.1, forward strand.
ATGGAATACATATGGAATGTTTGAGAACATTGAAAAGTAGAAAATAAGGTACCTACGTAAGTAGGTACATAAGATTCATGAAAAAATACAATGTGGACAAAGGACCACTTTAGGTACATGAAAAGTTGAAGATACAAAAAGTATGAAGGAAGCATTTGTACGTACGTACAAACAGGCGACTTATGAACCCTTTTTTCAGGAAAAACAGAATAAACCTTTGCGATGATTGAATGGGCTTATTTGATAGAGATACCTAAATACATGATTTGGCTCATCTTTAAAGTTTCTAGATTTTATTACTTTTGAATACAGGAAACATCATCTTAACATTTTTGTACGAAAACAGACGACTAGATTGAGAATGACATGCATTGTTACAAGTACCTTACATATTTTCCATTATGAGTTCTGTTTGGTGTAGCAACTACAAGTGAGCAAAAGTGCTTTAGTTCAAATATATATAATACGGTTTGACTAGCAGTTAGAATTAGATTGATAGAAATTTTACGTTGGTTTTAATAGCGAAGATCACCTTGAAACAAGCATTACTAAGTTATTAAATATCAAGTCAATTCGTCCATTTTGAGACCAGAATAAACATCACTTTATTTGTCGTCGCCTAATACATGTTGAAACTTAAACGGTTGTCTCCCAAAGTTTGAACAACATCCACGTTAACACAGTAGGACATCTTGCAACGTGTATCAAGAAGAACTTTGTCTCTAGTTGATGTAATACTACCATATTTATGCACGGTCCCACCGAAGTTTGATTTATGTGAAATTCTCTTCAATTACTTAAATGCTTAATGGTTAGAAAAATTGTTTGATATCAATTCTAGCATTTACAATCACAAGATGGTTCGGATAAAACGGTCCAACCAAACAAGTTATTGAATATCTTGAACCCATTGGCAACTGCGAGGAATGTCAAAATCCTTATCCGAAGGAACGTGCTCGTATGCTAGACATATGCGGTCACATCAAATGCTCTGTGTGCCTTATGGACACCAGGAAATGCGTGAGATGTCATCCTCCGCCTCCATCTCCTCCTCCGTCTCCTCCATCTCCTCCTCCGTCTCCTCCATCTCCTCCTCCGTCTCCTCCATCTCCTCCTCCTCATTCTCCTCCCGGTGACAAAGGACCTGTGGCCTCATCAACAATCAAAGATGAAATCTCTAGTGTGAGGGATGCAACAAAGTCAACTCATGGTGCACCATCTCGTCGCCGTATTCAGTCACTACGGTACAAAAGAGGTATTACTGAAAGTTACTCATTTTACTATTAATTTTGCTCTGGCACTGGAGTTACTATCGAGCTAAGTTACTAACATTATTTTTTAACTTAATTATGCAGTTGTCATTACCAGACGGAGGTATCATTGTCATAACTTATTGTGCTTGAAGTGTGGACGGAGGTTCAACTGGAAAAGAAGGTTAACTCTTCATCGAAGGACTCATATCAACTGTAAGCCGATCCGTATCGATGCTGACGCATAGGTGATTTGAAAAACTTCCGTTGGTCTCCGCACGCCTCTTGGAAAAATTGAAAAAACTGACACCTTTGGGGGGTTATATAAAATGACACCTTTAGTCATCGCGAAGCGATGTCCGAACTGTCTTTTTCCTCAAACAGTAATCAGCCTCTTCTTTCCCACAGTTATTGGTTTCTGTACTCCAAAGGTGTCAGTTTCTTTACCCCAAAGTGTCAGTTTCGTTACCCCAAAGTGTCAGTTTCGTTACCCCAAAGTGTCAGTTTCGTTACCTCAAAGTGTCAGTTTCGTTACACCAAAGTGTCAGTTTCTTTACCCCAAGGTGTCAGTTTCTTTACCCCAAAGTGTCAATTTCTTTACCCCAAAGTGTCAGTTTCTTTACCCCAAAGGTGTCAGTTTCTTCATCCCAAAGGTGTCATTTTCTCCACTCCAATATATATCACTTTCAAATGCCAAAGGTGTCACTTTCTTTATCCCAAAGGTGTCACTTTCTTTATCCCAAAGGTGTCACTTTCTTTATCCCAAAGGTGTCACTTTCTTTATCCCAAAGGTGTCAGTTTCTTTATCCCAAAGGTGTCAGTTTCTCTACCCCAATATATATCACTTTCAAATACCGAACGACGTCAATTTCTATATCAACCAAATGTCAGTTTCTTCACCCACATGTGTTACTCATTCTACCCCTACATGGCCAAGTGTATCAGTTTCTCAACCCGCTATAGGTGTCATCTACTCTCTCTTTAAAGGTGTCAGTCTCCTTTCACTAAGTGTCAGTTTTCTAATTCCATTTTTGCTGTCACCTCAAAGGTGTTAATTTTTTTAACCAACATTTTTCACTTTTTGAAGAAATTTTGCTTAAAACTGAACTTTATTGATTTTTTTTTGCTGACTGTTCTGAAACAATTACCTGGACATTAAACACCATCTCATTCTTCATTTGCATATCCTCCTTAAATCCCGTGTCTCCGATTCAAAATTTTAAAAGACGCTTGGAAACAGTTTTAAATGTGAAAATACATGTGGATCCTAATGAGGATATGCAAATGAAGAATGAGGGTGAGATTGTCGGTGTTCAAGGCCCCTGCGTGGAGTGTTTACTACCAAAAGTCTTCGTTTTTCTCTCTCTTGTTACTAAAATGAAAACGAAGGAGAACAATTTGAATTTTACTTTCAAGAGAGAAAAAGAACACTTTGGACATCGCGATTTTTGTTTTTTGAAGATTCTCATAAAATTTAAAAATGAAGAAACCAACTGTCCAATTGTTAATTGAATTTGTCAGTTTAGCAGTTACAAGTTTCAAACCTGCTGCGCATGAGCCTCAGCGTTCACAGCACAGCACTTCCGCTGACGAAAGTTACATAATTTTAATGAATAAAAGGTGTTGGTATTAAATCTTAAATATATATTTATTTTAAATAGCGTTTTTAAATATTTAGATATTTGTTGGAAAACAATTGTGAAACCTAGTTTTTATGTTGGAGAATTTGTGTGTGTGTGATTAGTCTGTTCATTAAGCATTGGTTTGACTTTGTTGGTGCGTGATTTTAGTAGTTAGAGCATTGTTATCGTTAAAGCGATAACGATGCACAGTGTGCATTGCACACATCTCCATCTTCCAAAACGACGATTTTGTTTAGCAAACTGTTTCAGGTTTCAAATGAGTAAAGAAACTTTTGCGTTATCAAAGGTTTTACAAACGTAGTTATATGCATATGGTCTCTTTTACCGTGAATGCGAATAGTAATCAATAATTAACTACTGTCGGATATGGTTGTGGGTCTGTAAGTTCCACAAACAAAATCGTGACTGGAAGCCTCAAAAAATTGTGGTAAAAAGCACGAGGTATGACTCCTTAAACATTGTTCTTGATGGAAAGTTCAAAATAAACCTGCTGCCACCCTTGCCGAGTACACTTATTTTAATGTTTTCATCAAGAAAAATATTTAAGCGGTCATTTTTTCTGCTTCTGACTCCTCTTTTATTTATGGTCTGTATTTTTCATGCATACCTATACTAACATGCTAAGCATGTAATTGCACCTCTCTGCAGCTGTCATGAATTGTTTTTAATTGCAGTGTATAATTATGATACAACTTGAAATGTATTAATGCATATCATAGTTTTTTCGAATGAGAATCATTTTTTGGTGCAAAATTGTGGAAAAAGTTGTTATTTTGTAATTTAGTTAAAAAGGTACCACTAGTAATTTGAAAATTCTCATTTGAATGACAAAGCACTAATGCCTGTGCGCTAAATACCTACTCGCGCACCTTTTCTGGTTTTATTGTTGACCACAGGTCAAGAGAATATTGCTGTTTATCGTCTGTCGTCAAGGACTCATACCGAAAGTAATAAAAACTGAATTCGGTGTACACATTTTCACACTGCATTGACTGAATTAATCAATATACATTTTTATGACAAAAAGAGACCTTTTCGTCGTCAACGGTTGTGAAACACACTGAGTATTTATTACAGAGCCATCCTATTATATTTTCTTCGTTTTAAAAAATCCGTATCTTTCAGAAGTTTCATTTGCACCTTGAAGTGATAAACGAGAAACGAAGACAGATTCTTAATTTAAAAATTGTATTTCACGGTTGACAACGAAAAGAGGCATATTGATTCATTTCGTCTTTTTGACTTCGTTGATTAACTTCATTTCTTCATTTTAATTTTATGAAGACCATTAAAAAATCAAGATTGCAATTTGCGAAGCGTTTTTTAGTGGTAAAGTTCTCATTCTCACTTTTCATTTTTATTTAAGTACCGAGATTTTGAGAATGAGAAACGCAGACGGTCGATAATTAAAACCCTTGTACCCCATTATTCGACCACAGCATGTACCTGATGCTTAACGACTATCGGTACAACATTCCCAATATGTGACCCTGAGAAACTGAACCTTCTGGCTTCTATAAAGGGGCTTGGAATGACTGCACTGACTGCATACAGTCATTCGGAATCAAAGTTATGGATCCCTTAAGATCGTGTAAAAATAATTAGTTTGGATTTAATACTCTCGATTGTACAAATATCCACTTATCTACCTCTCGATATCAGCAGTGTTTTATGAAATATTATGTCTAGTCTTGCGTTAACATAAACTTACTAAATTTACGTCGTAGTAAATTTATTTATATTGTATTGTGTAACCGTGTTACCGGCACCGAGTAATAGATTTTTGTATCGCATTATGAGACTGATTACATAAATGAATGACTTCAATCAAAATTATTTGTTACCTAATTATTTAATGCTGTTTACTATTTGTAGTAAGGTGTCACGTTAGGGAAGTTTTAGTTTCTTAACAATGCGTATTAACGGGTAGTACATATTTAAAAACAATTGTAAAATTATTTCTTTTATTCGTAGAAATGACAATGCTAAGTACATCAAATTTCCATTCATTTTTGTACAAAGTAAATATAGTAAAACAATAAGGAACAATTGTTGTATTCAAGTAGCTATTCTATTCCAAGCGCCGGAAATTCGTAAAGTTATAATAAAAACTGAATTAAAACAAACATCATGAACTCATTGTTACAAGTTTTCAATACGTACTACGTACATAATTACTACAAATAAAGTATTAAATAACTAACAATTAAAAAGTAAAACACTCTAATTATCAAGTATACAATAATACTAGGAGTGCACAACAGGTACCACTGCAAAACTAAATATCACAATGCTTAGCTTAACTATTGATGCATACGTACAGTACATACAACAGTCTTATTTTGTTCAAAGTCAAAAATGTAATATTAGTTGCAGTTCATTAATCATCATCATTAAATCAATGAATTGCCTCCCACCGTTTCAGGTTCCAAACTGCTGAAAAATAAAATGGTAAAGAAACGAGTTAAAGAAGTAGTTAAATACACCAAAATTAAATTGCCATAATGTGCAAACTTCTTTCCGATCAATGACATGGAGTTTCGTATTAAAATAATTACCTATTCACAGCATTATTTTGTAGTGTTGGTCCTGCTGAAAACTCAGAGCGTACTGTGCTTGTAGCCCTTATCGAAAAAATGATCACACCAGCTAGAACTAATACAAATGAGATAAAGTACAGTTCATGGAACTGGTACTGAAAAAGAAATATTCCAACGAGAAGAGAGTAGAAGTCGGCAGTGAGAATAGATAAGTTGTAAACTGTTGCTCCACTTATTTTCATTAATCGAGCAGCAAGAATGTAGAAAATGAACTGTGTAACAGCAAAGCCAAGGAGAAGGCCAAATATTGCAAGGAGGGAGGAGGAAGAAGATGCGATTGCTCCTGTGATTTCGTCCCATTCAAGAATACATCTATGGAAAAAAAATCATTTGAGTAATTTAGTTAATTATCATTCATTTTTATTTTAGGTAGTACTAATTTGAATAATTGTTCAACAGTTACGCTTGAAATGCAGTGATAAAAGCTCCAAATATTCCAATCATTCCGAGAAACTCCACCATATCGTAAGTCTTGACAAGAAATTCCTGGGCAACATTTGAAACTCCATAGAGAAACGCTCCAGAAAGACAAAGAACGTCTCCAAGTAAACGATCATTTCCTTCTCCAAACGGAATCCCTTCGTTGATATCTGCCCAGACTAAGCATGATACTCCAAGCAGACAAATCACCACTCCAGTAAAATGAATAACCCGGTACCGAGTTCCCAAAAGAAATCTGGTACTTAATTACAGAAAATAGGCCTCCTCCTGCACCACCTTGAGTTTGTACTGATACAGATGAAGAGTCATTTAATGTCGCCGATCTGCAAGCAACTGTGGATGTGAAAACGATGGATAAAATGACATAAAACAGGAAATTTTGAAATGTTGGCAGGTGGACGTTGTACACATTGCTGAGATACACACTAGTCACTGCCGACAAACAAAGGAGAACTGATAAAAGTTGACCAAGGAGAATGGCCAACCATCGGTTTTTTCTATTGGAGGAAGTGGAGGAAACGGAATTTGGACGAGAATTTTGACGCACCAAAAGTGGTGCTCTTTCTGCTTCTTCGGCTTCCATTCTTGAATGGAATCTTGGTATCTTTTAATTACTCCTTAATTAGGAAATATTTCAGGTTGTGGAAAGCACACCTTTATCCTGTGGCATGATTTGGCAGAATTTCCTAAGTCTCAAAATTTTTTTGTTCTGTAAAAACAACCATAGGTAGGAGCAACCCATCTGTTTGGGGTTTTTACAGATACCGTATAAGTGATAAGCGATGAAGTAACAGACAAAGCAACCAAAACAAGCTTTGGTTCATTTGGTAATTTTATGTATGTATGTCTGGTGCAGCTCTTTTATGGTAAGCTGCTTGATATTATGTCTTTGTTTGTGCATTTTCAGTTGTGCCATGCCGCATCTTCATTTCAGAGAGATGAGATGCTTTTATATTCATTATTTGCCAGAAAAACCCATAGAGTTATGAAATCAAGGAATTTCCGATAAAATGTAAGGCAGAAAAATTTATTTTATTTTGTTTGTGTAGACATTAGGCAGATGCAATTGGTGTAAGGTACACTGTTCTACCATTTTTAGGCTGTACAGGTCTATGATTCTCTTTTAAACTGTGTCCTTTCTCATCCTGTATAGTTCTAAACTGCTGGACATCATCTTGAGATATTTGAAAAGGCCTATGGAAAACATACCAGTTCACCTTTTCGTCACAAGCTGGAGTGGTTAAGGATCCCTTGTACGTATGCATGTAGTTTCTGTTTGCTGAATTTGAGTTTGGAAAAAAATGCGTAAAGTCCAACGGAGATGAAATCACTGTCCATTGTTGAGATGGTTGTTTAAACTTGGGAAGATTTTGGATTATTGGGGCCAAGTAAGAATTTCCTGAATTTGACTGGGACACATTTAGCATTATACCGATAACAGCAAGAGCCCCGGAATCTGTACTCTTTAGTGCTGATGAAGTGGAGGAGTAGTTGCTTCGAAAATGGACTAAATGAAGTTCCATAGAAAAGCGTTGTCCACCTTCAAATTCGTGTTCAGAACCGACATTATCCGCAGCTCCCCAGTGAAAATGTGCGGTATCTAATCTATAGTCAATACCCTCGTAGCCTTCCAACTGATACCGGGAAAGACCTACGGGTTTGCTTCCATTGGAATCTAGTTGGTTAAGTAATTCCACTTGAACAGTGTGTCCATTATTTCGCATACGGAAGGAATTCGCTTTGTAGGTATTCATGTGAAGTTGAGATCCACCGGGAAGTAAAGGACCATAATTTGGAAGTGATATGGGTGACTGATGCTTGCCAGTTTGACAGAGACCCTCCCAAGTGCTTGGACCGCAGTCTGGGTCAGAGTAGCAGAATTCTGCTCCTTGGTCGTACACTCCAATTTCTTCGCTTTCTAATGACCAGGATAATGGTAAGAAGAAAATAGAGAGGAAATGAAGTATGAAATTGGCTGGGGCAAAGTGAGACATGTCTTTTTTTNTCTTCGCTTTCTAATGACCAGGATAATGGTAAGAAGAAAATAGAGAGGAAATGAAATATGAAATTGGCTGGGGCAAAGTGAGACATGTCTTTTTTTTAGATTAGGTGCACATTTGTATCTCCAACGCAATAACTTTTTACTTTTATGCGACTTTTGCTTCTAACAAATTAGTGTGATTTGCCCTTTTTTACTCCTGCAAATAATATTTTTGATTAAATTGAAAACCGTGTGCGCCATCATTTTGCATCAGTTAAACCTATTTGTTATAAAATTAATCAGTTCAAGATCAAATGTGCGTATAAATATTGACAAATAGCATATTTTCACTCAAAAAACATGATCAGTCATGACTGGAAACTATTTTTTTTCATCGATATTTTATGTTCAACTTTCTAAGAATTCAATAACTACATTGCTGGATATTTAACACATGCATGCTTGGAATATTAAAAAACTAAACATAGATTTGAATGACAATTTTGGCAGACATGAATAACTTCAAGATAATTTATACTGTCTCCCGTCCATATAAATTGCACAGATACGCATTTTTGGGCCAAGATCTAAGTTCTAAGTGTGTGCGTGTGCGTGCAGTGACTTGAATTTTGCATTTTCTACTCATCGTCAGTAGTGATGTGAAAACGAACCGAACAGAGTGTTGCAGAATGAAGAAAAGAATGAATATTTGTTAGGGAAAAGAGCTGGATTACGAAATTTTTTTTTTCCTCAAAAGTTAATTTTACAGAGTAGACACTGGACACACCTTTATTTTTGAAAATACATGTTGTTTAATATCTATTATCTCTTGTTTCTAAACATGTTTCAGAATATTAGAGCTGGAATGTGTAGATTTTAGCAAAAATAAACTGCTTTTCTTGCTGCTAGACCAAAATATTCATTTCATATTCGTATACAACCTGCCTAAAAGGTTTCATGCTTACTAGAAATATGTAATGCTATGACAACTGATGTACAAAAGTATTAATTTGCATTGAAGCAAGCATATTATTTTAGCAAGCAGTAATATGACATTTTATGCATATTTTAAGTACACATTCTCCTTACTTTATTCATAATATAAAATTCATTTTTTAAAACTTGAAATGTATTTCACAGTCTGCATACAACATGTTGCAACTTGCAACATAAAGATACCATAAAATTATGTACATATTATTATGTATAACATCAATTCTAAGATCGCCCATCGCCTAACACCAAATTGATTGCTTGATTCACACTAAAGTCCATTATAACCATGGGGGTCGTACTTTCAAAAAAGTTGTTTGAGAAAAAGTGTATCTTGACAACATGAAAGCTTTTCCAATACCTTTTTGTCAAAGCAGACTGTCTTCCGCTATTCCCACCACCTCGCGGCATACGTCTCTGTATAGACAAACTAAAAGTAAATACTTTAACAGCAAATTGAAAAACAAACATAATGACAACCGCCGCAGCTTGAGCGTAGTTGGAAAACATTAGTAACGACATGACATCCAACTCACTCCACCGCGCAGCTACCAAATAAATGCAGACGGAAACGCAGGCAGGCATGTAAATTATAAATCCCATAATCACAGATCCCTTATGCAGTTCATTGTACAGTTTGCAAAGTAGCTGTATTTTCCGGTAAATCAGACACAACTGATCTGGTTTCATATTTCCATGAACACACTTCCATTTGAATGTTGCCAATGTAGCACTCAGGCAGTATGTTGCAATGGTCAAATTGATGACAACGCAGACAATCCCAATGTTGCAAAGACTTCGCCATGACGCATACGTAAAGAGAAAGCTTAGTGATCTTTGGAGAATGTTAGAAATCAGGTGGTCAAAGCGGTTATTTTGTAGAACCATGAATGGAATGCTCTTGTCAAAAAAGCAGTTTGGAAGAAGACTCCATGCAGCTTTTGGAAATAGGACACCACTAAGACTTAGCATAATGCAGACAAAGCTAACAGACATTCGCATTGCTTTGACTAAAGACACGGCGCTCTTGCTCCCTATATACGCTTTGAAAGCTTGTACATCTGAATGCAATTTTTAAAAATTTATAGTTAGTTTGGTGGATAAGTACTGAAAATTTTAAAAATATTTTTATGAGGCAGCTTTTTACCGTTTTCATGAAGGCTTCCGGTAATATGCACCCTTTCAAAATCCACAATTTGATTAAAAAACAATGCAATTGCACCAGCATTCCTGTGAAAATAGTGTCCCCAAAACGCATGAATAAGAAGAGTTAAATCATTCCAAGCTGCCAAGGTTTTTCCCATTACTGTTTTACTCTCCATGAAATAACGGTACACCCCAAAGATGGAAGCCAGCACAAGTATAAAAATATGTAGTTTCCATTGACTTTTTGTGTATTTGCTGCTTGCTACGAAAGTGGGTAATGTGAATTTATCCAAACACTTTGGGATTCGATAAGGAGAGTCGAACGGAATGAAATTAAACTTTTCAAGAACATCAAACGTTCGTAAAATTTCAGGTAGTAAATCAGAAACGATTATCATTTTAAAAGTCTTTTTTGTCTATTAAGTTGACTGGTCTGTCACTCAGAGAAAAAGAATTCAGAATATTTTTCTTTAAGCTCTTATCACCATGTATTCGATATTGTATACTGTTTTCAGCTTTCATCTCACATTTGCTTTTATGGCTTCATGACATAAATAATTAATAAATTGCATAGTATACACACGCGGAAAACTTGTCACTGTGTAATTGTTTATTATGTATGGCAGTGTTAAAACACTCATGTTTACAAATTTGTAGTAGCCAGCCACACGTGTCGTGTCAGTAATTTGAAATATTTTTGCGTAAATTGGAATCATAGCTTCGTATATTATAGAAATAAAGGTATGTTTATCTGCATACTTATTATATTATGTAACTTATATAGATAAGTATGTGTTGTAGAAATATTTAAAGCTTTGAAGACACCGGAATTATTCATGTCACTGACACAAACGTGTTGATGGATGTTACGTATTTTTGACCTCCTACGTTGAAAAACGTTACACTACACATGCTCTGCTTTTCCATAATGTAGCTTTATGCAAGCGCTGACTGAATAAAGTAATGTTTTCGCCAACCTGACAATGGGTTTGGTTACTTGGTGAAATATTAGTTTATATATTTTTGCAAAAGCTGAAATGTGGTCATATATGTATTTTTTTTGGTTTTCCATTC
>JAHZMZ010001757.1:0-16803 GCA_027743805.1 Lepidocyrtoides sp. E14
ACAATTAGCAATGGCAGCAACTAGCAAGGCCAAACAAGTCTATCCTAAATTTACATACAGAATAATTATTGTTACCCTTACTTTTACCAGTCATAAAAAACGTTAACCCTCCAATAGATGTATGTTTAGTATCGTAGTCTTTAGGCATATATGAAATATTATTTCAAAAATTACTTAAAGTATTCTTCCTTTCCCCCAAGCCCCATTGCATACCCTACTTTAATCGTAACAATAATAAAGTAGAAGACAAGAGAAAGAAAGAGAAAACCAAGTATTTACTATAAAAATGGTATTGTTGAGTACTAGTAGTAATCTTTAAAAAATTCATTTGATTGTGTAGGTATAAACGCCCATAGGTATACATAAGTACCCGACCCGACATATTATTGTGCTGTGACTTGTAAATATAACGAGCCTCATGAGAACACACACGAGCTGAGCAAAACGGCAAGCCGCAACACGTATGTACATATTGATACACACGAACACTAACCGCACATCGTCAAATGAATATTGCACAAATGGAATATTAATACGAATGGCGAGACTTGGGTGAAAACAAACTCTAGAGAAATCCATGGCAGGCAGAGTACCAAATAAAACTAATTTCACTTTTCGGTTGGTATTCGTGTTGACATACGAATTTGTTGCGTTTATATATGCACGCCAAGTGGTAAACAAGTAAATATGTTCAATTCATATGGCAGATTATCATCCACAAACTCAAACTACTACATTGTGGTTTTTGCTTCTCTCCATCGAGTGACAAAAATATCGTCACTAAACTGTTTGTTGTAGTAGGGGGAAGTATGCTTTATTCGCAAAATAATGAACACAGTACAACAAATTATGTCGCGAATACAGATTGGGAAAAATACGCTTGAAATGATGAAGTATGGAGGATTGCCATTATTACCAAAAGCAAATATGCATGTTATGCATCTTTTTTTCATGTCAATGAATAATATTTATGATTCCCTCGGTATTCTTTGGCTAGACAGTGGTTTACTGCATGGCAGCGCTACAATAAATACAAAATGCAATTATGGAACGATTGCCCAAAAACGAGAGCGACAGGAAAACTATCTTACTAACTTACTACTATGAGGAGGTGTAGTTTAATGCAGTATGTGGATAAATCGATCCCTTTTACTTTACATTATAATTTTCAAAGGAGGTGCAGAGATATGATTGTCTCAATAATCGCATGAACCTTTGTAGACCTTACTGTTCAGCCAGATCCAAAGTTCGAGTCTTACAATAATCCTGGTTGACAGCACCTTAGTAAAAATTATCGGTTGCTACTTGCTGTTTTGGTATCAATTTAGTTTGAATGATACGGTCAAAACGTACAGTTTTTATATTCTTCAAATAATGAATTTTATTAGATTTCGCTCCGAAAAAGTAAACCATTTTTTGCAGTAGATATACACTATATAGGTAGTTGTAATTTACTTGAGAGATAACTCACAGTACGTCTGAAATTATCCCAAGAACTAAACTACACACACAGCAAAGTGCTTAAGGTCTACTTGCTTGGCCATCATAGTTTCCCACTCTCCTTTTGACTCTACATTAATCAATAGATAAATGGAACATCACTTATGGAATCGGATCGAATGAAGTGAACAAAAATCATCCTGGATCAAAGACTCTTCCTTTGTATTTATCTAACAGGCCCAAAAAAATTCCAAGTTGTAACGCAATGAATATATATAGATAACCGTCGTATTGAGCATTATAAACACTGCCACCGCGATCCTGTCGAACATGTACACACTAAAAATGGGCAGTCTACCTATATAATAATGCGATGTTGCCCAAACAGTATGGCAGAAAGAGGGATTTCAATTCAGCGTAGCCAACAGTGTGGTAGCTCAACACAAAAAAGTTATGTGGAAGAAAGGACAGAAAAGAAAATATTAGACAGAGCTGATATAAGATTCAAGACGCAAAGAACGTAAGTATCGAATGAACAGTAAAAGCTTCCAACGATGATGATGTGCAATGTACAGGGACTGATGCGTAGCTCATCTTTCACCTCCTAACTATTTCAGACTTTCAGACATGGAGTAATAATCGAGGGGATGGATGGATGGATAGATAGTTGTTTGGAAGATTGCTGAATGAGAAAGAGAACAGAAAGAAAAACATTATCCCATTATTCTCCCCATTTTGCTGTAAGGTCAAGTATTAAGAAGAAAAGAACAGGCTGATATGATATAATCACAGCAAGTCTTTCTAGCTTCTAGAATTTATTTTTATTGAGCTACAACACAATAGTAATATAAAATGCTGCAGCAGCAGTGTAATACTAATAATCTGCTTTGTCAATTGTTGTGCTTGTGGAATGTTTTGAATGCTTTAATAAGGAATGTGTAACGCGATAGTATTTAATGGCAAAATGTGCCTGAATGGCAAGCAGTATGTAGCAAACCAAAATATTTACAAGTCGTAGACTTTTTCTCCATTAAAAATAAGAGAATGAATGACTACACAAGTTACAAAGTGAAAGCATTGGACTTCTGTTGGTTGAACTAGAAAAGATGTTATTCTATTTCATTTTGCGTTGAGTAGATGAATGTTGGTTGCATCAACAGCGGTAGGTACATACTAATATTAAATAAAACTTTTTACGAATTCATTCACATCGCTTTTACACAAAGGGATGCGAGAAGAAAGAAGGAAACGTGCAGACAGACAGTGTATCCTTAAAGTGTGCAGCTCATGTATGCTACGATCATTAATCAAAACGAGTTTCTTTTCACTAGTATAGTACCAACATAATGGATTTATACAGGATAGAAACAGGAAAGTTGATATTAGATATATTCTTTCACAGACAACTGTAATGGCCATGTTTGTATATGCAACATTGCTCAATGAACTTTAAATTTCACATATATTTATAATAGTAATAATCATTACCACATGGTCTGTGCGAAGATAATATACATACATCATGCGATTTTTGGATAACATTTTATCGCCGAAAAATGCGTTCCATATATACGTACACTGGTACTGTGTATGAATTGCATTGCCAGCAATTGGGAGTGTTCCCTTCTATATTGCTTCCAGATACCAATAATATACTCTAAGGATGCCTGCAAATGGAACTTCACCAAATGTCTTTTCAGCACTATAACTGGACTACATTGTTTCCATATTATGTAACCTTAAAATGTTACAGATGCAAAGGCTATTTTGCTCCACATAATTTTTAGCCTTTTACACACGTTAAACTGGCATCTATTTCAGTTTAAATTTAAAATATGCACTAAACAGGCTGACAAAAGCGATTTTTAATGCTCTCCTGACGAATTACCTATTCCAATAAGGTAAGCAAATTATGAAACTGTAAGGAAATTGCTTTTTTCCATAACACTAACATCATCCAGCGTGGAGGAAATGAATCTTAGGTGCTTAAGTACTTGCATATTATGTAAGATTGCTAAACTTGCAACGGACAAAGACACACTTATGAACTTTCAATTTATACTGCAATAGAAAAGAGTAGTAAACTTTCTCACATGTACATATACTAAAGCACACACTCCTTTCTAATGTCACATAGCCTTGGGCCGAAAAGTAAGAGTGTTCATTTTATAGGTTCTTCATAAAGGTGCTCTGTAGTCAGGAAAAATCTCTGTAAATTACATTGTGCTGTGATCAGAGAGAATATAGAGGGAGATGAAACTTTGGAAGATGCAAGTTAGCACACCATCATCATTAACAAGGTTAGTAATTAGTAACTGCATATTTGCAGTTGCAAAAAATGGTTACAGTTACAACTGCATTTGCCAGCAATTTATAAAATGCTAATATACCTATTCACTAAATTTAGAATCTACAATGCAATAGATCAGCTCTAATCAAATTGTAATTATTTTTTCACCGAACAGGAAATGACTGGTAGAAATTTCTATTTCAATCGTAAAATGAGATGAAGCATATCTTGATAAATTATTTTCTCTGATGGATTCTCACACAGCCAATTTTATTTTTCCCGTCTACCATGATTTCGATGCTCTAACAACAAATTACTCGGTCCATTTCTTAAATATCCATTGATAATTAACGATTATAGGCTCTATTGACATTGACGTGGTCAGTAGAAATGCACAGTGTTTCAACATACCCCACGACAGTTAGTGCTGGAACTTTTGCGAGCTACCTGGGAAGTTTACACATTAAATACATACCAAACATTTACACTTCTTCCCAACTCATTCTAATAAGGGGATCAATTTTGAGGTGGTAAAAGTGCATCTCTATTCAGATAAATATTGTCAATTTGATGTAAGATGGAAAAATCATCGACTGCGTCAAGTGTAGAGTGCTTGTACCAGAAACTCTACTATTATTGGACACTTCATGGACGAACCGGGGACGCAGTTGATTCAGTAGAGTATTTTTTAATAATCGATCGCTTGTCAAGAGAAAATGATTTCTTCTCCTTATCAAAAATTTACAAAATTTTACCTGAATAGCGATAAATTTAGGTTAAAAATACATGTTTCCCCCATAAGAAATTGCGTGTGTTTCAATAATATAATATTCACATTCATACTTTTGCAACACAGACTGCTTCAGTATGAAATAAAATAATGTATGTATGAGTTTTTACTAGTTAATGTACTGGTGGTGTTCTTATTAGAGAATTAAAACCCAAACATGCGAACTTTCTCTGATAAAAAAAAAAATTTTTAGTGTGATTTAATTCAGTTTTATTCTCTTCCCACGTAACAAACAAGTTAATTGAAGCATAAAAGTTTAATTTCATTTATACACAAACACAAGTGCATGCATGCACATTTCCATGCTCCAACGGAATGTTTTAATAATAAAGCAATATATATTTTTATGATATCGTGCATTTAATAGNGTGTGATTTAATTCAGTTTTATTCTCTTCCCACGTAACAAACAAGTTAATTGAAGCATAAAAGTTTAATTTCATTTATACACAAACACAAGTGCATGCATGCACATTTCCATGCTCCAACGGAATGTTTTAATAATAAAGCAATATATATTTTTATGATATCGTGCATTTAATAGGTGAGAAACCGCATATGATAAAACCAATCAATGTTTAGTTTAGGGGCTTTGTCCGACCTAAAATTTCTGTTTTTCTCTTTTGCAAGTATTTGAGCTAGCATGACTATGAAACTAGTTCAAAAAACGAGTAAAAAGTTCCTATTTCCCATCAAATAATGAACTGTAAGAGACATGCATAAATAACTAAGCTACCTGAACCAAGTGCCTCAATCTTCTACATGTAGCATCTGAATATCATTTTCAAGTGAACTAGTGTTTTTAACATACCGAAAAAGGATTTCCTTTCAAAAACGTTTCACATGCATAAATAACTAAGCTACCTGAACCAAGTGCTTCAGTCTTCTACATGTAGCATCTGAATATCATTTTCAAGTGAACTAGTGTTTTTAACGTACCGAAAAAGGATTTCCTTTCAAAAACGTTTCAGAACGGTGATTACTATAATACTTTATTCGCTGCATTGTTTTGTGGTTGGTAGATTCATCGCTAGAAAAACGTAATGGTATAATGCGTTCACGTGGAAGGATGCATCCTATCCCTACAACCAACCATCTATTTGTAAAATCCACAGTCTCATTAATTTTTATAATTGATTTGTGTGTCTATGTCACAGGTGATTATGTCGTTGGGAAAGATAAAAGACGATCTGTGCTACTATTCTAATCCAGTCCCCTGTATCAAAAGTATATGACATGTATCAAAACTACGTGTTTGCGATGAATTGCTAGATAATCAGAGTCGCGATTTGGAGACGAGACAAGAGACACATAATGTTATGCTTCCAACTTATACATTTTTACTAGAAAATGGATAAACCAATCCTCTGGAGAACATTGACACATTCATAGCTACGTTTTTATCAGCAAAATAATATAGCTCCTTTATTACTACATAGTACATTGAGATACCCAATAGTAAGTGCATAGCTATTCTTTCGCTCAGGTCGTCGATACTCTGGTTGGTGATTACTTTCCATAGGAGAACACACAAGAAGAAAAAGTTTTTTTTGCTCAGAAAGCACATTTAATAAATCAATAATAAAGTGTATATCCTATCATAATTATATTGCCACTACAGTGCTTAAGTTTATACCGACTGAGGTACCACCGTATCGGTTGTTGAAATTATATCAACTAGTTTACAATAAATCGAAAAAGTATTTTGTCTGGGTAAAGTCCGCTCAAGAGCTTCACATTATATAGCAATTACAAGTACTGGCACCAAAAGTTGTACGCATAATCCAGGTTTGGCTAATTTTTATACATTGTAGCCATATTTACATTTGCTGGTAGAAAATCAAGAAATCGATATATATTAACCGCTTACTTACCTAGGTAAGTAGACTCGTTTGTGGAGAGGTGAGCCAGTAAGTAGTAAAAAGCCATATAGTGTATATAGTACATTTAAGAATGAATGTACGATGCATACTGCATTTGACTGTGAATGAATGTAGGGTTGATGGGGTAATAAATAACAGACCATTAGGAAGTACATCGCCCATAACCTTTTATACTACGATCGCATTTCTAGACTAACGCTAAGCTATTTACTGTTGCTTACCTGCCGTATATCTCGTTGAATGTGGTAATCCACCTGGTCTACCGCTATGACTATAATCTGGGGTTGTACGCTGGCGTGGCATAGAACCGTACCAGTGCTGTTGATCACCGGCTCTACCAAGTGTTATCCTATGATCACTACCAGTTCTGGGCATTCGCATTCTTGACGGACCATTTTGCTTGCTAGGTCGTGGACCTGTGTGAAACGTGTGGACTTTTTCAGCAAGTGACTCCAAGGTCTTGGGATAGGCTCGGTCGAATGGTTGAAAGTGTTGCGGTACTATTGATGACCTTGGCTGCTCTGTGATTACGGGAGGAGGAGGACGATACGAAACAGAGGCCGTAGAAGGTTCTGTATCATCCCTTCTATACCAGTCGTATGGTTGATAACCGGACTGTTGGGACGAAGGCCTTGGAGGTGGCTCAGGTCTACTATCATAGTAGTCCCCGTATGGACCACGGCGTATGGGTGGTTGAGGTGTTTCCATCCTGCTATAAATACGTAGATTTACCCTCATTATACAATCACAAAAGCACATTAACGTTATCAATTTGCCAATATAGTATATAATCAAACATCACAAAATTATCGCACCTGTAATCATCATGCCGACTCGGAACTCTGGTGTAATCCGTGACATCCGGAAGCTGCTGCATCCCTACAGTGGCATAAGGTTGATATGACATGTGTCTTGGAAGCGACTGGATAGAAGAAGGTTGTTGACTAGCATGATGGTAACCGCCGAGACCCTGTTGCTGTTGCAAACTTGTCAGTGTTCCGGCCCTAGGTCCTATTTGAGGTTGAGCACCAAATAATCTTTGCCCCGGTGTTTGATGTAACTGTGGGGTTGTAGGAGCCCTACCCCTTCCAATACCGGGATAACCTAAAGAATGATGTAATTGTCCTGGACCCGGTGAGGGACCTCTCGCTCCGTAAGGAGTGCCAATGGTCCCATATTGCCCCATCATATGTCCATTCTCCTCATTAATTTCATCAAGATGATGATGCTCGTCATGTTCAAGCTCCTTTTTGATGACAACAACAGGTTTCGACTCTGATCGAAGGAGGGATTGGCTATGAGACAGCATTCGACGAATGTAAACCATCCTGTGGACAAATATAAAAGAGAAATCATGTTATCCTCGCAGTAATTAATTAATTTGAAAGTCGGTAGCAATAAGCCCCAACGTCATAGTAAATGGAGAGCATCTTCTTGATAATATTTCTCCAAAGTGGTAATCCAGTATTAAAGTGGCTAGTCTCTTTTGTAAACGCAATAGCGCTTTTGCTTGATTTAATGTCTCATCAAAAAGGTCAACAATCTATACAACTACTTGTACTTTGAAAATTGTTTTGTCGCAGGACTAAAGGTAATCCTATTATAAAATTCACAATGATAATAATAATTTTGTATGGATTCGTGCCGAGGAGAGTCACTTGATTGTTACTCTGAAAAGATTACATACAAAAACAGCATACTGCGTTCATTATACATACGAACTACAGTAGTTGCCAGCTGGTATTTATTTCAACAAAAGTTGAACAGGCAAATTCCCTGCTTTATTATTATCAAGCATGTTCAAATTAAAACCAAAAGCTTCATGAGAGTACTTAAAATTTAATAGTCTTTTGTATGCATTCATACATAGATACACACATGTTATGCTGGACTTGGATTCATCTTGTGCAGAGTTCTAAAAATAATAAATAATAATAATATCCTCTAGCTACCAATAATTCTCATCCATCAACTTCCATTTTATCCTGTACTTTCACTGCCAGTAGGCAGACAGATCCTTTAAATGCCAATCATTTGAAGACAGCTTAAGTGCTCTCTACCCGCGGTAGAGCTTGCAGGCAGCTGGACTATTTTTGAGTTGTTGCTCATCTATAAAGTATCAAGTACAATAAGCATAGAAGTGCTATGAAAACTCCAAAAACAATATTGAACGGAAGAGAAAGTAATGAAGAAAAACTAATGTGGACTTTGGCTTCTCAAAGTAAATCTTTCTTTCAAACGCTGACGTATACACACTTACTGTATGCATATTAAATGCAAATTTGGACTAAAACATACATATGCATACATTATATAGTGTGTCTAACAAAGAGAAAGTTTTTCTTTTTCTTCATCTTATAGTACAGGTACAACACTTGTTTCAGTCAGAATTCTCATGTCAAAACTTTCTGAACATCAATCCATATTTTTATTAATTAAATACAAGGCGGAGACATTTTGAACAAGCATGTAAACAAACAGTCAATCACAGGGGTAAAATAAATACTAAAAACACCAATCATTGACAGCTACTACAGACAGATTACAGTTCTGATTGAAATAAAGGTGTTTCAAACCTGCATAGACAGGAATTTCCGAACAACATCTTGAGTAGGTCGGGAAAAGTGTCGGGGATCCAACATGCGGACCAACATTTCTCCTCGACGCTCAACGGCACCCAGTGCGGCGGCTGTAGTGGCGTCATGGTCGTTTTCAACTGATTCCAGTTGTCTGAATATCTCGGTTGAGATACCACTGACCTGTAGCAAAAATGTGATAACCAATTGTTAATTAGTCAATCATGATTAGCTGAAAAAGTGTAGGAAAAATAATTTAATACTCTGCCCACAACTACTTTAAATAATACTACTATTTCGAGAAACTATATAGTCAATCATAACTGTTTATGTCATTATCAGTAGTATGCAATCATTGCCGGGAAAGAAAATGAACCAAGTAGTTTTTTAAATTCCTATTAGCATTTCATATGCTAGCTTTACAGCATAGCATTTTCCTTCCATTAAGAAAGCATCCTTGATATCTCACCGGATAGAAAGAACATCATTAAAAATAACTACTTTTACTACAGACTTTCACTATTTTTTTAATACCGAAACTCGCAAGCGTTAACATTTTTCCCGTATTTTTCTCAATATTACGTCAAGCTAGTTTCAACAGCCAAGTATTTCCACATCATCCTTTCGATTAAACCCTGAAATGAAGACCCAAGACTATACACGCAATGAATGAAATTATGTTTTGCATACTAGAACTCAAAGTTTCATTTGAGAAACCAAGAAAGAGCAGCGAACCCTAAACTGCAACACAAAACGACACTTTTAACTGCTAGTTGGGGACCATTCATGATTACACTGCGCCATACACACAGTGCATTCATTTACTGAGTCATTAAGCGCTTAATGACGAATGGAAAGCATTTTTTGGCACTGAGTCTGAAAAGACAGGTTCCAATGGCAGAAAATACCAAACACCAACGATCTAAGCAATCTTTTAATTTTGTGAACAGGAGAAGACAGCTTAGAAATTGGGGGAGAGAACGCTGATGGCGATGTAAGAAGAGAGAAAAGGATGGAAAATCAATGCTCATTAACGCTATATCGTTGGTCGGAAAGGTCTATCGTCATCGTCTAGACTTGTTGTGAGTGTCACCGTGAATAAAAAAGCGCAGCGAGTGTTTAAATGGCACGAACAACAAGAGATACGAACTACCTAGATATGAAAGCTTTATACATATATACAAATATATCTTGCATAGCTTTATTGCATTACAAAGCGACACATCCACATGATCAATTATCTGTGTAGCTAAACATCTCTTCGTTATATAGATACATAGATGATACCTCTCTTGGTTTTGTATAAAAAATATAAAAGAATAGAATCATTCATTCATTCAACTTGTGTTAGTTTTTAATTTTGCATTTATGCGTAGCAAATATAATTGCTTAAAAATGTTTTAACATTTAATATGATTCATCTCAATACTGAAAATTATCTGTTTCATTATTAAGGCGATACTACAAACTCATTAGTTACTTGACTTGTCTGTTTATTGTAATAAGTGTGACAGTTTATTACTATCATGGCATTACGCCCTTCGCATTTGATTTATGCTAATGTAAGTTTACGATCCCTAATTTTCTGTGACTATGCTCAAAGGCTGACCGAAATAGAGAGTAAATGAGTAGTTTATAAAGCACCCCTTTCGTTTGACTGATTTTCTTCACTTCTACTGTGAAATGACAGCATTTACATGAGGTAGTAGCCTGTTGGCACTTCCCGTACTAATTTCATCGGTACATGCATGCATATACTTGGAACCTCAGAATAAATTTTTATCTACTTTGAGCATTGAAAGTATCAAACACGGAGGCACGTAGGCGAATAACAGTAATTAGCAATTCTCCTGGACATTTCCCAATTCCTAGAATTTGCATTCAACAAAATACATAGTATTATAATCTGTGTGGACGAACAAGAAGTGTCACCCTCCTTTCACCGCGTACGCACTTTACTACCTATTTAGTACGTATGTACATAACTAAGAATGGTAGTAGTAGTGAGTTGTATTTGTCTGAATATTTCATGTTTCCCGTTGTTCAAAACAACGGGTACAGTTCATGACCGTACATTGAGTAATTTCCCCCAACTACATATAACCTACTTTCGGAGGTAACGTACCATTTTATTGGTATGATACAAAAACACATAATGCATAAGCACGCATAGTAGAAGTACGTAGAAAATGTAAGAGATATTAGCACTTACCCTACTACAATGTACACACCTCTCTTTCTCTTCAACTTTCACTTCACAATAATCGTAGCCCCAACTTTTTACCTTCCACTTTGCCTGTTCCGCAAGGCCAATGGTTTTATTCAAAATTGAAGTGAAACTTTCTACTGTTTATCCATGCAGTAACAAATAATGCTTTAAGCAATATACCTCTCAGACAGTCAGACATAGAGAGTAGAGCAATTATGAACATGTTGAATTCACCGTATATGCTCCAGCGAAAGTAGATACTGTGTCTACCATGGGTTACGTACGGTTGAAGTACAAGCGTTAGGAGAAAAAGTCTACACCAGCGGATACAATTATGAATGCATAAAATTTAAAGCCAGTTATTAAGGTAAGAAGGGGTTAGGCGAAAAAAAACCATCTTGTGAAACAGAACCGCACTTGCAGCAACTATTTTTAAACGTTCACAGAACATGTAAACCTAAATTTATCCAGCACATACAACCTAAATGAACAATGAATAAGGAAAGTATCAACTTTTAGATATTCATTTAATGCTACTGTTATTGTCATTTGCTGTTATTGGGTGAATGGTGTTTATTAGAAACATGCGTGAGCATTTACCCATGTACCCATGTGTATGCCTACTACCTAGTACGTATGTATGTATATAAATGATTGGAAAGTGAGTGAGGAGAAAGTTTACAACAACTACAAAAAATTGTGAATTTGATACGAACTTTTGCCACAGGATCATTTTATTATTGTACTTTCCGTTTGCATAGTACAACTTCCCATCAAAAAGATAGGGGAACGTTTGTTTTCACCAAACAAAAACGCTTACTTTGTGCTAGAAATTTTCTGAGAAAATGAGATATTCATCAAGTACACAAAAAGCGTAAGCCGGGTAAATGTCCATCCCACTACTATATATTTAGCGCGAACATACATAAAATAAAATATGCTAGACACTGCTGTGTGAATGGTGTAGCTTCTCCTAAAGCGTTTCTCCCCATAGAGGTATTCTCTAACATGCATGAAATGGGATTAACAATTTTATTACGTTGCGTTCTTTCTCACTGCTTCAGAGACTTACAACAATGCTGGCTGCTACAGCGTTACTTTGAATGCATAAAAAACGAAAAAGTATGCACAAATACACCAAAAGGAGACAACCCTCAGATAGGGAAAGATAAAAGTATGCGTGTATATATAAGCATATAAACTTGCAGCAGTATTTGCTCGGGGCTTTCACTTTTCAAGCTGTATACTTCATTCAAGATGGCATTAATAGGAGGAAAAAAGTCTACGTTTTTGATGTTCTAGTACATACACTACGTGGTAAATTGAATTTTTTGCAGCCACGTTCGACGTCCATAAAACACTGATATTTAATAGATGTTTAGTTTTCATACAAATTTTGCATGGAAGATATTCACGTACATATATTTGATTCAGCATAAAATGCGAAACAACAACGCAAGTTTAGAAAATGAATGAATGTACAGAATGTAAAAAATATATTTCTCGAATTTCTAACTAAACACGCAGATGAATGGCTCATACTTGTATCTCTACAAGTGCTTCAGTGATACAGCAGCCTAAATCAAAGATTTCACAAAGACATAAAATAAGCAAAACAACTTGTGGAAATTTGTCTTTTGCAGACCTTGTGCATCGCTTTACGGTTACGAGCTATGTATAATGTGAACAACTTTCATCAGAAAAAATTTCTATTGAAGAAGCCTCTACTTTACAAGTGTCGCAACTAGTAGGGCCACTGTTATCAACAAAAGTAATGAGTTACTTTTTGTGCAAGCATGAGCATAACGACATAAGTGGAACAGATAAAGCGACTACCCTTGTGTGCAATAGGCATTAAGACGAACCGCGATATGATCAGAGAGGGTATTCATTTTTCCTCAATGCCCGTATCTTTGGAGGAACAATAAAAGTAGTGATAACTTGTCTCAAACACAATGCACACAACTACCATCATCCAAACAACAATTACATTCAATCCACATACACTGCTAGCATGGCACAAACTCACAAAGTGTTTGTCTTCTTTTGGTAATGTTAACACTATTAAGTTTATTACAACTGAGACATTGATACAAATGAAAACGCATTCCTTTATAATTGAAATAATTTGAGCTCAAGATGCTTGTTTTCATGCGCACTGTGCACCACATAAAAAAATTCTGCATGAAATAAAAAAACAGAAAATTCAAAATTTTTCTAATACAGTTAACACCAATGACATATATGGAAGTGCGGTATTACCAACAGCTCAATATATCAACATGGCCATTCGAAAATGTGCATTGAAAATAGAGTACGAAGAGTAGAAAGCTTTCTTCTTGTGAAATATGGTTACCTATGCATAAGTTTACTTGTTATTTTTTTGTCCATGACTTTCCTTTGTTTATGCCTAGTCAAAAATTTCATGCAATTTAAATTTCAAAAGTAGCGGATATCATCGTACCAGACAGGAAAAACGAGCGTTTCTGTTTGTTTGCCATCATAAAATTTATTCGAAAGTTTTTAGCGGCAAAAACGCCATTAAATATTCGTATTTCGAAACAGGAAAAACGTTTTTGCTCCAAAATATCTCGGAACATGAGTACGGGAAAAGTTCAGTCAAAAATTAACTCCATTTTATGCTTCATATTTATATACAATACATATAGTGCTTCATGTCAGTGTCTCCAACACAAATAAGTCGACCGCTTTTCCAGTCAAAATTTATGGTATAGTAATATTGTATGGTGTCTCTGCTAGCTCTGCTATCTCATGATTCTCTTGGCATCATCATCATAATGTCATTCCATCTTCTTTCCTAAAGTACATGGACGGCGATGGGAGCTAAAAGCAAAATGTAATAAAACAAGACAGGAACAGTGACATGGACATCTGAGAAAGAAATGGCACGGATGTCAAAAATAATGTACGGGTGTGAAGTATATAGTGCATACATACATGCATACATTAGGTACAGAACCATTACCGAATGTAGATACAAAAAATAGAAAGTTGTACAAATATTATAGTGCTCTGTGAGTTCCGTAATCTGTGAATTCACATGAATGTGTCTATTACTTTTTACCATTGCCCAGTTTATTTAGAAAAACTAGAAAAAGTCGTTGTTGTTGCTGCTATCATAATATCATTTTGAATTATACATACCAATGTATATATATATATATCTTTATATGTTATTCGCTTCGCTCAACGTAATAAAATTTCTTTTAAAGAAATAGAATAAATGAGAAGAGACACAAAATGGCAGTGATATGCCCTAAATCTTGATAAACCTTGGAAAAAGACGATAAAAATCATAGGAAGTAACCATTATTGCTTTGCTCTTTGAGTTTTTCATGCTTCCTTTCAACACAATCGTAGAAAATAATACATATACGTAATGCTGTGTATCTAAAAGTGTCTACACTTTAACCGCAGCCAGTACTCTTTTATGTTATAAAAGTGAACACTGAATTTCAATTTTATGCTTCTAAAATTCGAACTTGCTTTCATGCGTTTCCATTATGTGGCAGTATGGTATTGACTGGTGTTTTGTTACAAAATAAATTTATTACAGCAACTGGAATTTTGTGGTAAGACTAGAGCTGGTTCATTCCATGTTTTTCTTTTTTTTTCAAACAAACCAAGAAACAGTAGCGGTCAAACTAGTGGAGTCAAACCGGAACTTCATAACATCAGAATATTAAAACAGATACACGTGCACAGCGTAAGTATGTATTAATATGTATAAATAGTGTGCGGTCTCTTTTCCTATTATTAATGTGACGTTTATAAAAGTTTGACAACTTTTCTTCCTGAAACGACATTTACCTTGTAAAACATCATAGCAAACTTTTAAAATATGCATAAACTCAACTGAAGAATTTTAAATTTACGATATGCATACATACCATAAAGCACACGCGGTATTATGATGGAAAATGAAAAGTTCAACCATCCAGACCAACAATTTTATTTATGCGTATCAACGCTTCTTGTAAAGATAAAAGAATCCTACTTTCAGCCTATTCTAAGCTGTCGTTCTCTCTCTCTCTCTCTCTCTTTTGGAGCACTTAACTTTCCAGCAAAAGCGGAAATAGTGAGCGCGGCCAAACAAACTAACCAAGAGAATCACTTTTCTCTTTCCCACTCACACGCTCTTTCTTTCTCTCTCTCTCTCTCTCTCTCTCTCTCTATTCTCATTCAATCAATAAAAGTTGAGGAAGGCTTACGATAAATGGAATAAATAAGAGTGGGAAATCGAGTGGTTTCCTCGTTGGTTTTTCTCGTTCTTCCTTTCCTCCTCCCTCTCCTCTCTTCCTTGAAAACTCAATGGATTTATGGTGTTCACATGAGCACAACTACCACTACTACTGTTTAGTACATACAAAATTTCCATATAAATATGACTATTACTCCTTACCTATCTACGCTTATATTTATGAGAATGCATATATAAGCCAAAAAGGAAAGATGTATGAAACTAAAGATATTAAATTCAGTCCAAAGGAGTGGAATCGTAATATATGTGTGTGGCTATTTTTGAATGTTAAAATAGATGATATGATATATGGAAGCTAAAGAAGTTTACATACCTACCTACATGTGATCTGACTTCTTTAAGGTAAACCTTTCGTTAGTAAACCACTAACTTGATACAGTGTAGCTGCCACACACCCGGTAAGAAACACTTCATACTTTATTGATAACTTTCTCCACATTACTTTTGTTGTATGGCACGGCTAAAATACGTGGATATTTTAGATATATAGTGGGAGTAGTTACGTCCATTTTATATCCTCACCCATGGATATCTTTTTATGGTATACAGTTTATACTACACTATACATGCTATCAAGTAACAGAAATATATTTGAATTCGCACGAGCTCAATGCATCTTTTCTATTCCACGAGTGGCTGCAAAAGAAGAGCTATCACTCTTTTTTACATGTCGTTATGTAATTTTGAATGAAACGGGAGCTGTATGATACCTAAAAGTTCCTTCCATTTGCTTATAAAGTAGCTACTCATTTCTGTCTGCTCGCTGATGCTAAAGTAGTTTGGTAGTAACCCAAGGGAAAATCTACCAATAACGTTATTCCCACCGGTAAAAATTCATAGATATATGTGCACTACCATGTTCCATGAAGTAAAATGAATGATCACACTTTTTCCTCAGTTCTTTGGAGTGAATGAGGCATCAAGAAAGACTCATCTGATCTGTGAATGGGTAGGGAGGGAAGGTATGTTTGTATGCAAGTATTTATCCTCTCTGCAATTCTAAAGTTATGAAATTCCCGGTGGGTTTCATCCAGATATAAATTTAGCGTTTCTGCTTCGGCACCTCGAAGAGTGCACATGGAAAATATGAATCGAAGCGTTATCTACCCGAAAGAAACTTTTCATCTTCTTTTAGTAGAAGACAGAATAATTTCAAGATAAGAGCAAGAAAAGTGGTAGCAATTGTATCAAATTGTCTGGTTAATTAGTCTGATATATATTTTTGACTATAAATAACTTTATGCTTTTCAAAAAATTTACGCACAAAAGTAAACTACCTACGTACATAGTATATGTAGGCAGGTACATGTGATTCATAAAACATTGATCAACTA
>JAHZMZ010001758.1:0-23196 GCA_027743805.1 Lepidocyrtoides sp. E14
CTCATCATCAACATCAACTTAAAAACAGTACTAGCAAAGTAGCCAATATGACGGAGGGTAAGACAATGTTGCTAGTATATTCATTATGTTTTGGAAGGATCAGCATAATTCTTATTAAAAATAAGTACGTAAATGTTTTGGCTGAAGCAGTTTAAGTAAGCAAGTGACGGACAATATGTCGGCAAAATAATACAAACATTTTTTCTCTATAATTTCATAATAATTATATAATATAGTGTTGTAGACTGCACTCTTAATTTTGTCTATTTTACACTCTCTGATACTGAAAATTTAGAGAATTACAGTATTTTATTAATGGAGCACATACAAAATTGCACCAAGCAATATAGCGACTTGAAATTTCTTTCACCTAAATAACAATTTTATATAGACAGCTATCAACTACCATGTAGAATAATGCTTGATACATATACAATTTTATATATAACTTCTTAAGCCACCACGATGATCTTGTAAGTACCTACACTCATTCCTCTTGCTATCCTCGTTCAAAGCATTTATAAACGCCAAAGGAAAGAGAAGGAGAAGAAAAAAGATTTTAGATTGAGACCGGGACCAATTTGTCACACCTTGTCACGCAAAATTCCATTACACAAACCATACATATATGTCCAATGAGTAGAAATAGCATGTACACATGTAGAAAACAACTCACTACTTAAATAAAGCCGAAAAAGGAAGACTCTTAAACCAACACTATATTTCATTCTACCGCTTGATATTTTTGCTGCTACTCCTCTCTCCTTTCCTTCGACTACTACCATCGTTATGATGTCGACAATGACGATATGTGCTGGAAACGGCAAGCATACAGTTTACTTTTGTAAGTCCAATGAAGAGAAAAGGCAGGGACATGTTGACGTTAAAAGAGAAGCACAAATACTGAAGAAGAACTCCTTCTAAAGTAGTAGTAGTGGCAGGCAGTAGTAGAAGTAGCAAATAATGCAGATCTTATTTTTTTGGCATTCCTTTTCCCACCATTCAGTTATTTTTTTTCCACTGCTTTTGGCCAGACTATCTTCTCCTTCTACTAACCTTAATCCACAGATATATGGCCTAAATATACTTACGACTTCTATGTGTTATGTGTGCAAAGCAGATCTCATTCAGTGAAAAACTATATAGAATGGAAACTTTTCAACTTTTACGTTAAGGTTTTTAGAGAGAAAAAAAAAGTTATAATGTATAAGTGTAATAGGAGAAGAAAAGGGAGAAGGAAAAGGATTTAAATTTTTTGGCCGCGACTTCCACTATCAGTATCAGTGGCTTGCTTTTTCATAATATTTTTCTCCTTCTCCAGTCAGCCAAAGCCAAGGCAAGGTTGTCCCAGAAAATAATATAAAAAGAGCTGAGAGGGTTGTGGCTTGTGTGAGAGTAGCTGAGTGAGTGAAGGTTATTCACGCACAGCCAACTTTACTCTGGTTTATGATGCCATTCTCGATGATGTTCTTTTCTTTCTTTAAAAAACGTAAGATGATGCTCTTTAAACTTTATAGTCTTCTTCCCAAGCCAATAGGACGTGTGTAATATATGACACAAAAAGGCTTTTTAGTATAGCTAGTGGTAAACATATATAATACTCTGGCCTAGTTTTCAAACTACACATTATGATGACAGTAATTGGAGAAGAAATGTGAAAAATTAATGTGAAAAATAGTGTATGTTACATTCCTGTAATATATGGAAAGTAGATGCCTTGAAATATGATGATGATATAATAGCAATGGGGAATTAGTAAAAGTTTTTGGTTTCTTTTTGAAAGGATCGGTTTTAAAAAATGAACTCAATGACAAATACTTTAAGGATCTTGTGAGATTGTAATGGATTGGAAGCAGACCTTGTCAGAAAGTTTTTTGATGATATTAATTTGCACGTAATATAATAAAAGGGTCTACTTGTGCATTATAAATTAAAAGCGATAAAATACTTTTTACCCATCAATAATGAATTGTAGTAGGGTAAAAGATGGCCTCGGATGTTATTATTTTTCTACGTTAAATATTGATCGACAAAATCCATCTTTCCTCTTCTCTTTCATCTCTCTCTGCCTGCATCGTCCTTTTGTGCAAGAATCTCAGCTCAGTTCAGATTTGAACCTTGAACCGGTCAAAGTTTGAGATATTTTTCAAACTTGGTTGACAATTTAGTTAAGTTGTAACATTTTTTTTCAAAACTTTTCCATCATTTCGCTTAACTAGCGATGAGAATACTGTAGTAAAAAGGGGATCTTATGAAAGGAATCTATGTATATCTTTAATTCAATCCTCCCGACTACTTTTTAAATCTGACATTTGTATCCTTCATCTTTTTTCTTCGTTCCTTATACGTAAAGGATTTTTTATATATGCATCCTAAACATGCTGTTGGGCATAAAAACAGAATAAAGGCAACAAATTTTAATTTTCGAATTTTTGGTTCCTGAATTTACATAGTACCTGTGGATTCCCAGGTATATCTTTAATTCAATCCTCCCGACTACTTTTTAAATCTGACATTTGTATCCTTCATCTTTTTTCTTCGTTCCTTATACGTTATTATTAGTTATGGCCAATGCTTAAGAGGAAGCTTGGAAATTACGAAGTGGAACTGTCATAAAATAGACAGAGGAATACATCTTGTCTTTGAGCTAACGAAGCTCATGTGCAAGAAAAATATGCTCATGTACAGAAAATAACCAACACTTTTTCTTTCACATTGTAAGCACCACCAGTGGTCAGTTTGTATTATTATTATGTATGTGTGCAATGGAATAATAAAACCAAAAAACTTTATATTTTTCCATCTCGTCCTGTCTTATTTTTTTTAGTTGGAGATTTACTCACGTCCATTTCCTGTACGCACTTATTTAGAGGGCATGGTTGCTTGAACGTAAAAAAAAGGAAGTTGCGTAACAAAACGTGAGCATTCAGTCAAGTCAGCTTTCTTGTTTGGCTGCGACTGCTGTGCTGCTTGCGGTGATGTGACGGAAAAGTGAAGAGTATGGGAAAAAAATATCAGACGTGCGTGCACAGTTTAAAAATATACGAATCTGAAAAAATCGTACTTTTGCCTTTTTGGTGTTGCTTTTTGACCACTTCACACTTTCTACTTCATGCATGCCCTTGTTATCTCTGCTCTTCTTCGTAGTTTTTCTGCGTACATGGGCGTGTACATAAAAGAAAATGTGTCCTATCAGTGTGTGCGTCGATGTGACTTTTTTCTCCCACTACTAAAATATAAGCCTGAGGTCTACTTAATGCTGAATCACGTTGGTTTCTTTCACGTCTTTCTACAAGAGTCATCGTCTTTTAAAAATATGGCTCGTACGTACCTAAGTTCAGCAAGAAGAATAATAGTAGAAGGAGCAAGTTCCTATTCCAATTTCCTTTAAGGAAACTGAAAAATACTGAAAATGATATCTTCTACTGGGTGAAATATTCGAGGTAAATGCATATTATGCATATGAATGAGAATACGACCCGACGACCTTACGTTTAGGTATATCTGCACCGTGTCACTGTATAAACTAACATTTATTATAATAACAAACATGCTGCTCTGATGAAGATTCCACAACTTATTGTGTAGTCAAAGAAAAAGTAAAATGTATGATCACATAAAAAGGTGGGTAAGGTCCATGGACGTCGGTGGTGATATCACCATCACCATCAGTGGCCACAAGAAAAAAATAGTAACAGGGGTAGCTGTACTATAAAAAGTAGCCAGAGATACACATGATGATAAACTAGCACTAAGAAGAAACCAAGAGAAGAAAGAGCTTAGTTTGCAGCTTTAACAATGTGCCATTACTTGCAGAATGTTAGACAAACTGTGCAGTATACTCACAGCAGTGGAGAGTAAAAGTTGAAGAGGAAACAGTGCTTTCACCATCCCCCACTGATATAGCTAATAAACGCGTGTAGTTGAATGGTGGAGGGATATGGATATTTTAAAATGCTTATGCATGCATCATCATGCAAAAAGAATGTCCATTTCAACTAGTTTCAAAAACTGGAACTGGATCAAGCAATAAATGTTGGCAAGAAATAAGATTTACAAGGGTAGCTCAGCAGCAGCTGGCTGGATGAAATAAAAAATGCAAGTGTAAAGGAACGAAAACATGTAAAGGCAGCATTACCTACATTCCATCTTCTATGGGACGATAGGTTGAGATAAAAAAAATGTCGTTAAATTTGAAAAAGAGTGGGTTGTATGGCTTCTTCTATTTTCGGCTAGGAATTCAAATTTACATCCACTCAAACTTAAAAATGACATCATGAAATGCACTGAATAGCATTCTAAATT
Source organism: Lepidocyrtoides sp. E14 (assembly GCA_027743805.1). Classification (NCBI taxonomy): domain Eukaryota; kingdom Metazoa; phylum Arthropoda; class Collembola; order Entomobryomorpha; family Entomobryidae; genus Lepidocyrtoides; species Lepidocyrtoides sp. E14. The sequence continues at coordinate 4,306 of JAHZMZ010001758.1, forward strand.
TAATATCTTGTATTGCATCTCTTTTATAGTGACTCTTGATATCCAAAGATCAAACAAGTAATGTAACTTGTGTACAAAGTACAAACAGAAGTGGGCGATTTTAGAGAAATTATTTACACAGCGCTTATAAAATTAACTTAGATTGTTTCAGTACTAGTAAGGTGGGATTGGGATTCGGTTTGGTCAGCTAGTGGTTTCTCAGTAAACTCTATGAAACTCCTTTGTTAAACATAAAAAGCGAAGACAACCATCATAGCAAAATAGAGGAAATTAAAAATATTTATCTGTCAATATCTTAATCCGTGACAGTCACAAGTCACAACTGTACACTATCTACCGACAATTTTCTATTTCAAAACCATCATCGCAATAACTCCACGTTGCACTTCTACTGGCATTCCTTCCAGTACCACCACTTTCTCACTTCATCTTTCCTCCAAGTATTTTTCGCATATTGTAATGACAACACAATGCAATTGTGGCCACAATGAGGGAACAAAGTCGGGAAGATAATGATGAACAATAGGTACACACACAACGTATATGATAATGCCGCATGAATAGAGCACGAAACTAACTTAAGTATAAAAGCATTGAAGCGAGGTTTTGAAGAGGGTATTAAACGAACGTGATAATAGAAATAGCAATAATAATAATACATTCCATCCATAATAATTTCGAAGAATGAACAAATGAAGAATAAAGCACGTAGAAAAGGAAGACGAGAAAGGGAAGCAGAAAAAGAAGAATGATAATGTACATAACACTGCACTTCTAAAGAATTCTCGCAAATTTTTTACATCCTTGTTTCGCCTTCTTCTTTTCTAAACCATCTTTCCATTTTTTTTTCTTTTACTTTCCCCCAAATGCGCCTACATTCTATGCATGCGTGGGTACGTGTATATTGTATTATATTGAAAGGAAACGAAGCATAACCCAGTTCACTAGATTCTATTTTTTGGTGTCGCTTCGCTCCATATGTGTCCTCTTTCTTCCCGTCCCCTTTTCCTTGTGCTCACCGACTTATTTTCCCCCTTTTGCCTTCTTCTCAATTTTAATGTGAGCAGATTTTCAATGTGCATTTTCTCCCTCTCCATTTCTCCATTTCTCCATTTCTCTATCCAATGACAAGTCTTCTGTGGTGCTGTGTCGTCTATTTACAAGTAGAGTAAGTGTACTCACGGAACCATATCGGTATATTATGCTACCCTTTCCAACTACATCATCTTCTTATGACGACGACGATGAAACATCCTTTTAAAATATTTTTTGGAGAAAATATGGCAGTAAAAAATAAAAGAGCCAAGGGAAATGGGATAAGGAAGAATATAATACACAAATGGTGAGAATAAGAAAATAGAAGAGACGAACAACGGAAGAGGGACAAATTCGCATTCCATATGAACTTTTTTACTGTGTATAAAATCAATGAAAAAGTTTACACCCATATACCACACGTACGACTGCAAAAATGTTTAGATCTTTTCTATAAGGACCACCGCAAAAATAAGAAAAAAATTGTAGAAGTTTATGATGACTGGTGGCTTTGGTCGAGATGGGGTATATTAAATATCTTCAGTACCAGTAACTTACTTTACTTTCTTGATATGACAAGTCTACTCAATTCTGTTTGCTAATCCTTTATTCTTCTTTTTCCTCTCCTTTTTCTGTTTCTAGTTTACTATTCCATTTCCTTATTTTCTTACATTTCCGTATTTGACGTTACTAGCATTTGTAAAAATTGAATAAGGAAGGATGACCATGAGCTGACATGCTTTTGAATTTCGAAATTTCGAACCAGTAACTTTGTCGCGCCATGGCCACGGAAACATCATTCAGAAACCCATGTCAGGTGCAAAAATGGATGTTCATTTGACTAATAAATCAATAAAAAACTATACCCAGCAATACACTGAGTGGCATTTACACACCAAAACATGCCGCATTGTGGTTTTTGAATGCGCATACCTTTAATTTACTTTCTTCGCAAGCTTATTATGATTTCAATGCAGTTCCCGTTATCATTATCATGCCTTCTAAAATAAGCTATATTTACATACACTAAATATTTTCTTCAGTTTCATCACCACCAACTTTGTAAAATAATGCAACCGTAAAAGAACAAACTGAACAAACCTGTTCCGCAAAAAGGTTTTTAAAATCATTTTAAAATGTTGTGGCATTAAATCTCAAAATGGAACATGATATTCTGCTTTGTGCTGTGCTAAATAGGTACCCTATCTACATACATTGTAGATGCATATATTTATTTCTCACCAAGTCTTCGAATAAATACTCTTGTTTAACTCACTCTCAAGAAATTTTCTCTCCTTATCTTCACCTTCCATGCATAATATTAATAGTAACAAGTAAAAGTTTTTTTTCAGGGACTCAGCTTCTTCTCCGTTTTTTATGGCAATAAATATAAATTAAATTATGAATGTGTGCATGTGTGCGAAGGAAAGACAAAAATTCTAGATGACTTTTACTGCCAGTGCTACACAGCACTAGTACTCCTGTGAGAATTCGCCGTGTTTATGCGATGATGCTGCTTCTTTAGTAAAGAAAAACAACAACATACAGCAGTTTTTTTTTCTCTCCTCCCAATGCACCCATACAAATTTGCTCATATTATTATATATTTAAACGAAAGTTAGAAAACAATGGCTTCGTGCTTCCTCCTACAAACTCACACACGGCTCTAAGTCAACAGAAAAGTAGCAAAAAAATAAAGTACGATGATAGTGAAAGCCTGTTTTACATGCCTGCCACGCCAGCATAATATAAGCTAGCGGAAGAAAGTAGAAGGTTTTTAAACACATGTCCTCGCTTTCCTTTGATGAAAAAGTTGTAAACAAGAAAGAGTGTTGCGACTTTCGGCGAGTAACTACATTTCGTAGCCTCTTGCGGGTTAACTGACTCTCCGCTTCGGCTGAGACTGATTGCAATGACCTTGAACCAATCAAGATGTTTTTGAAGAAACAAGTGTATTCAATCTGCAACTGTATGTGCCATCAGCTTCATGATAATACTATTACATGTTGAGTGCTCTATCAAAAATTTAACTGGCAGTGGCAAGTCGTGCGATGGTGTGGTGTTGAAGGATAAAAGGCTGACCATTAGCACGTATCCCTTTATTATCAAGACTATACAGCGACAGATTTTGCTGTTCTCCGTCGATATTTTCTTAATGAGTCATGACCTACATTTTTGGTCGTTCTGTTTTCTGCTTCTCCGCTGAAGTATGCAGCAGTAAATAATGCAAGGTTGCTCTCATATTAAGTTTTTAAAGTAGATTACTGAGATGGAATCTAAATGGGAAAGTTTAAGAAGAGGAACGTGCTTAATAAAGTAATCTAATATGTGCGCAGACAAGATAATAAAAGCAAGTGGAAAAAAGAAACATGCATAGTAGTGCGGATCAAGACACCAGAGAGGAACAAGGCAGTACTTTTTATTAATAGATCGTGCAAAAGAAGGACTGCAGAAAGATGTAGAAAATGCACAACAATGTTATCAAACAACTTGGTTGGTTAGCTCATCCATGTTTTTTTTTCTGTGTAAAATTGTAGCAATGGAAAATTGCATTCCCTGCGTTTTACGCAAACATGAACAATTTAACAAAAAGGAAAAAAGTGGAAATAAAACTGTTTTGGAGAAGAAGAAATAAAAGAAGTTAGCAATTTGGAGTCAAGGACAGGCAGGGCATGGCATACGAGCAAAAAATATATAATTTTTATTGTTTTTCTTATGCATGCAAGTATACGGACTTTATACGCAAACCCTTTCTACTCTATGGAATTTTATTTTGAGCAAATGGAACACTGACTTGCTTGCTTCAAACGCTTGCAGCTATATATAAAAGATAAAGAATTTCAATTCCAAAGGGAACTTCTAACTGGAGTAGCAGATAAAAGGTACTTAATGACTCGAAACAATGCAAATTTTTTTTTTCTGAGCATTTGACATCACTGCAATAAACTTGTTGTTTGTTTCAAGTTGGTTGATGTAAAATCTTTTTGTATGATGATTTAAGAGAATGCTTTGGAGTCATTGAAGACATTCTTAAAACACTTCTTTTTACGAAGAAGTGATATTTTTTTCAATGATTGACTGAGTAACTCGCAATCAGACAGCAAGTTTCTGCTATTTTATTTGTTCCAGTGGTTTCATATATACGCTTTTGACAACAGCAGTAGCTCAAAAGAGTTGCAAACTTTGTTACTGCTTGAGTACTGCTTAGAAAGCACTATGCATTATTACGTGTACGTAGTACGTATGTATGTACCTATGTATGTAACTTTACAACAAATACCACCACAACGCCTCAATCAACAATTCGTTAGACTTGCTAGCAATACTGTACGCGTATACTACGTTTGTATTCCGCATGTCAGAAGAAAAATATTATTATACTTAGAAGGTAAAGAGCAAAAACAAAGAGATAGACAAATATTATGTTTGTTGGTTTTCAAGTATTCTCCGTAAATTCTTTATATTATCTGCAATCTGCAAAAGTAAACAATGTTTACCGTTAAAAGAAAATGAGTTTTGCGCCTCAAGGAAAAGTCGTATCTCATAATTCGAAATTTTAGGCATCACTTTTCGTTCAATATTTGTGCTATTTTCCATAATCTGTGCTAAGGCCGAAAAAATTTGAATGGCCATGCGTCTAGCCGTAGGAATGTACGTATTTACAGCAAAAGAAAGTAGAGCTCATCTTGAATTGCTTGCACTACTGCACCTCATCTTTCGCCCGCCTACTCAAAGAAGACAGTAAAAAAAATTTCTACGAACAAATATCAGTAGTAATAAATGTGTTTTTCTAAAATTCTAAGGTACATTGTGTACACATAAGTACCAAACTGCTACTTCTGCAATTTTTCTTTTCAAATTTTTTTTTCCTCCTCCACTGATCTTTATCCAATTCTCCTCTGAAATCAACTGGAACATGAAACGATTTTCATTGTCTAATATGATGCTTTCTCTTTATTTTCTTTTTAGGCAAAATATCTTCGTCCTTAAATGTATATATAGTATTTATCCAGTAAGGGGAACACAGAGGGTACAATAGGATTTTAAGCTTCATTGTAAAATGATGTACGTTCCACAGTTCCACAACAACTGGCTTTAAGATAAAAAGATTGACATTGTGACTGGACTGGATACAATTTTATTACACTGAAAAAAGTATTCAGAAAACGCACACACAGCTTCTGAAAGTTCTTATTCCTCTTGCAATAAAAATATACCTATATCTGTTCTGTATGTGAAGGATCTTTTGTATTTTTGTTACTGGCAAGAGAAAATGATGATACTTTACGACGAAAAGTTTCAAAGTAAAAAGAAGGATAAGACTGGTAAGAAAATGTTCTCAGGAAAAGAGGAAAAAAAACTGTCTCTTCCATCCATTCATCTATATACACATCAAGTTTTAAAAACATAATATAAAATAAATAAATACATATGTACACTAGTAAGTAATCCAATGTGTACAGAAAAATGTATATCATCATCAGACAAGAGCACATGTACACACAACGAGGAAGTAAACTTTTTACTTGACTCTCTCTCTCTCTCTCTCTCTCTTCTGTGCTTAACTCGTTGTGGAGAACTAGATCATAATGCTTCGTTTCACTTGGTTGTACACTTCACTCTTCTCGTTCGTTCCTCTTGTCTTGTCTTCCCTTTTTCCTTTCACTTTTCTTCATGGCCAGTGAAAGTAAAAAGCTCTCTTTTTCTTTAAACAAAAAAGGAAAATGTCGAATGAACCGGCGAAGAAGGAAGACATAACACGCAAAGAGGACGTGCAGTGATACAAACTTAGTATATACTTAATACATGGTTTTGATGGTAGGGAGACACGTCACAGAATGGGGAAGGGAGAAAGTAGATAATACAAGAGAAAAACCTTTCATTCTAGAGATGCTTTATGCCATGGGACTCGGGTGGGCTCAATACTTGACAAAATATGTGAACTGTACGATGTGACGTTATTTGAACTTCGTCTACCAATTCCAAACAGTAGAGTCCTCGTTACTTTTGGATTCTCTATTTGTAAAATTTCTCCGGAAAACTATCAAATCTCATCTCATGGCATAGTCAAGTTAGAAGCTCTTTTTGGGACTGGGCATTTTTATTTTTCTTCAGTGTTTTTAATAAAAAACAATTTGTACTATTGTTTCTTAATAGAAAATAATACTCTAAACTATTCTTACAGTCAGAGATAGGTCTTACATTTTAGTTGAAATTTTTGCTTTGTTATTGTTTTATAAAAGGAAGAAAATAATGCATTGATTGAATGTGGAAACTATTTCAGCTAGCGAGCTAACTGCTGTTTTTGTGTTTCAGTATTTTAAACGGTTTTATTTCTTGGAAACGGAGAATCATTGTAAACGACAGTATCCTTTGATGGAATAAGAATTGGTTCATATTGTAAAACAGAAGAAACTTATTATTGGTTTGAGTGAACTACTTTTGAAGTAAATTATTACGAATCAGGCTATTATCAACGAAGCTTGGAAATGAAACAGGTTAGAAATTCGAAGAATGGTTTATTAGAACAGTATCATTGGTGCTGCACCAATTCTTGTAAAAGTCAATTATAATTAGGATGTTGAAGGAAATTCGAAGACCTGCTTATATACAAAATTTACCTGAAAATGTTAAACATGCAGTTACAATTAATTTAACTTGCATGCATAGAAAACATCCAATCATCCAATCAATCCAGTTTGGAGTATAAGAGATAAATATCACTTCGCGTTCAAGATTTCGTATTTGAAGGTTCAATTCGGATCTCATGCCATATAAATCGGCAACCTATCCTAACTTACAACGGTCGTCATTGAACTAATGTAAACCATGTGAAGAATATAGTATTGAAACGTTTCAAAACATATTACGTATATTACAATAAACAAACTGAATATTTAGGAATGGTTCGATTTAGCTAGTTTTTTATTCTTCTTATGTTTTTTTTCTCTGTGAAAATTCAAAATATTTTAAAATCACAGTTTATCATAAGAAAACGTGAAAGATCGGCAGGTCTCGTTTTACCGGTTTTTGCCACGTATTTTCCATTGCATATTCTCCTGTATGCCATTATTTTTGTATAGTTTATTTGGAAGCACTACAGTAGTGCAAAAAAAAAAAAAATTTTGATGCAACCATTCACCCGTTGAAACCTACACGGGTATAGGTATATATATTATACAATGTATATAATAATATGCAATATTACTACAAAGAATCCGTTAACACATCCAAAGGAATAGTAAAGAAAAGATGAGAAGAAGGAAAAAAGAAAGAATAAGGAAAGGAGTGCAAGTTGGATAAACTTGGCTCTCAGAGGGATATACACCAAGTACTCAAGCATCATATGCCCATGTGAAAGCTCCGTTTCCTCTTTTTATACTCTCACTCCTTCTCTTTCTCTCACCCTTTTTTTCTGTATAAAGAAGAAGAGGACATGCAAGCCTCCTCCACTACTCCTCCAAACAAACCAACAGTAAAGGAACGAACTAGCTAACGAAACCGTTTTTATGTCTACATCTGCTCTCGTTTCCTATATAACCGTCTGTGCGAGTGAACGTGCAGAAAGACGGCAAGTAGCTAGACTTTCAGAGTTGTGGGAGACTAGCAAAGGGAGGGAGAGAGTTTCTCGTTTCTACTTTTTTGACTGTGTAGTCATGAGACAATTTGGCTGGCCACGTTCAGTTTACCATCGTCATTTGCCGAGTACGCACGTCAGATTATTCTGGTAGTATGTTCGCACAAAGTATGATTATCTGGGAAATGTTTCAATATTTTGGAACCAGTTTACTGTAAAGCAAAAAAAAGTTCTTTGTGAATATTTCTTGGAGAAACGTGCCAAAAAGTTTTCATAATTATCATCAATTTTCAAAAATTATATTTCAGCACTTTTTGGAATAAAAATTAACTTTGCTTAAAGGATAGTGATACGTGCATTCATTGACAAAGTCAAGGACATTTCCGTAGAGAGAATCATTGTGATCGTGCTAATAGCTTTGTGAAGTGGACAAGAAACATGGGGTTCTGTACTCATCTTTTGTTTTCATAGCTTTTATAACGTGCTAAATGGATTGTCAGGCAAAAAAGGAGATTAAAATGTAATCTATTCATTGACTACACACAAGAGGAGCAAACGAGAAGATACTTTCGATCAAGTAGGAAAAGAATAGAGAACAATTTTGACCTAAAGTATATATATTTTTGCTCTACTTGTTCTCATGTTTCATCTTTCACTATCACCTGCTTACATCAATGACAGGGAACAACAATAGAGAAAAGTAGAAGAAAATATTTTGTAAAGAATACTTCCACTCTACTTACGGTAGTCGACGAAAGACAAAAGCGATTTTGGAGCGAATTGCCGACCAGTATCGACCCACTCCTAGTATTCTATCCGTAAACAAAAGGAAACATCAACGAAACGTGTTCATCTTTCCTTCACTCACTGAAAACAATTGTGTTGCTGTTGTGCTATCAGCTTTCAATCGAAATTTTATCGCATTGATGGATCACCACTATTTCTCTAGTTTCGTCTTTCAGCAAAAGTGTTTGACTTTGAATGTGTATAAATGCAGTTTGTGAACCCAATACTAACTCAGTTGGTTGACACATTACCCTTGTTTTCTTTCATGGTATAAAACAGCAATTTATTGGTGCAAGGAACAATAAAAATATTTTCACTTTTTATTTCATTCTCACTTCTCCTCTATTTTCCATCCGGAAATACTTTATCATCATATAGTCCTCGTAAAGTGGCAGTGAGAAACTGTGCACAACCAAAGGTGGCAAGTCAAAATTCCTACTAAAAACTGTATCAACATTTTTTTATTGAAAAAAATAATCTGAGAAGAAGGAGCAAATGTTGCAAAAGAATTTTGTGCACCTTTCTTCATGTTTTTGCTGCTGGATCTACCTACCTGTCTCACATGAATTTTACTTGTGCACTTGTGTTACTTCTGATGCTGCTTGGTGAAAAGTGAGACACACGTCAAGTCAAACTGTTTACCTTGTTTATAGCCAAACCAGACCTGTGAGTTGTTCCTACTGCATGGTACGTTGTCGTATTATTTTTCCCCATAGTCCACAGTTCTCTTCCTATTGACAAAACGTCTAGTGACAAAAGCAGAAGTGAGTATATCAAGTATATTATAGAGACAGCAAAAAGCAACTATTTTTTGTCTCGTTTCATTCTTCAGAACATAACAGAGAAGTTTTAAAAAAAGGAGTAACATCATCTGCAGGAAATTTCATGTCATTTCTACATGGTTCTCTCTGATGCAAAGAGTAGAATAGTAGTCACATTTTCTCTTGAGAAATGAGCTGAAGTAAACTACAGCAATACACGTATAATCTTCCTTTACAGCTAAATATATACAGTTGTATATGCAATTTTTCTGTAGACATACTAACTTTTCAGTCAGTCATAACAAAGTCGGATATTTTGTGTCAGTTGTCAGTGTAAGTTTGAAAACTCAGGACGTATACGCGGACATAATATTATTCCTTCTTAACTACCTCAACATTACATACACGAGAAAAAACCTTTAGTCTCTCTCTTTCTCTTTCTCTAGACGACTTTGTAAGTGACGTTTTGTATGATATATCGCATTAAATTCACAAAAAGAGTAATAATAAGAAAATATGTACGTGAGGGAAATTGCCAGGAACTTGTTTAGTTGTTATCGGTAAACGATATCTTTACGTGCTAACTATGTAAGTACATAGAATGTAGTAAGTACATGCAATGCAGGCAGGTGTGTACGGGGATGGCAACACACCTTTCTCTTCTCAATTTCATACTTGTCAGCAGGCACTGGCGTTGTATATATTTTTTTATGAGAAGCTAAAATGTGAGTTAAAGTGAAAACCAAGTTTCGATTATATTCTTGTTGTACTACTCTCCCGCTGATTTTCAAGCCATTACATATCTGACTTCAAACGCATCATCATATCATCATAAATGTATATGTAAAGCTACATTGCAGCCATTTTATTTAACGTTTCCTGTCTCCATTACTCCATTTTCATCAACAGATTTGCTATTCAAAAGTCAGTCTTTCCTGTCACACTTTCTCGTCTCACCACCTTGCTTGTTTGTTGTCATTTATTATTAATATTGAACATTAGCATGGTGGAACGTTCTCTTTGCTCAAATCTCTACTAACGAGTTCCATTTTTTTTTCTTTTATATGTCACTTCATTTGCTACAAAGTTTACAGCATGTTGGTAGTGGTAAAGCAGATTGTCTTTTGCCCACGGCAGGGGTTTAGCAGCTTGAGTGAGTAAGTGAGGAAATTGGCTCTGATCACCAAATGTCATTTCATTTCCAACCTTGTCATTTTCAACAGTGGCCAAATTGGACTTGGGAACAAAAGAACACCTTGTTATTACATATTAACGAACCAAGCTGACACTTTGTGTACCCATGAATATATGTAGGTATGTATGTACAACTAGACTTTTACATAACCCGCCTCAGGCAATATCGACATCAGCATCTCATATGTTAGAATAAGTGTAGTATACATGCTGATTAAATGTACTACCTATGTTCAGGTATCCGTTTAATTAAACATGTGTTGACGGTGGTGGTGGAATGAGATTTTTGATATCAAACCAAAAAAAAGATGAAAGTCCCCTTCTTCATCCTTAATTAACCACTTTTCTGAAACGTGCAAAGCTTATTATATGTAGAGATATATATGGAATAACTAGACATAAAAGTACTTAATTATATGAAAAGATTTTCATCAAAACGTCGAAATAATAGACTGATATATCAAGTATATATCATAGTAAAGAAATTGATAGTAACTCGTTGAATGAATGAACTCCAATCTAAATGGTTTATGTCACAAAAGGCAAACATCATGCAAGTACATACTTACATGAACATACATAGGGCGATACTAAAGTAGCTGGTTCTGTTGCCGTTAAATCAAGCAGTTCAGTAATTATAGTACACATTTTATACCTTACCCTCTCAAACTTGCCATCAAATGTAAGTGTAAAGCTGGATAATTCATTCATGTAGAAAAAGTGGAGCTCAAAAAAACTAGACTATTTTGGAATTTGTTGAAATTCTGTGCATTTTTTGTTTTCTTTATTATTTCATTTTTCCCTTTTCCTTCATCATTGCAAATCACAAAGCTGTTATATGGCAGTTGCTTTTTTTGTCACCCATAAAAATGACGGTTAACTTTATTTTGTCGCTGTGCTGTGAACATCAAAAACAACCGAATGGTTATTGCTATATGTGTTTACACATAATTCCTTGTGAAAGCCATGGTCATGGATATATAGTGTAGTAAATCGTATCACCTTTAATTTTCTTAACAGTGTGACAAAAACGAAAAGCTGCAGAGAAAGTTGTGCTCTTGTGTGCACTTAAAACAACAAAAGGTACCTCGTACACGTACACCCATGTGGATCGTTTGTTGGATGAAAATGACAAAAAAAGTCAAAGCAAAAAGTATAAGATTCTTACTTGTTAGTTGCACACAAAAATAAAGCTACGTACGTTATATACGTTGGCCACCCAACTCATTTTGCTTTAGGTTTAGTTTTTACCGTGTAGGTCTCAATTTCAAAGAGTAGCTGAAAGGAAGGAGACGTGATGCTTTGATAAGACGAGAAAAAGACATTTAGTAATTCAGTTTATCCATGTTCATTCCTATTGATACAAACAAGAGGGAAAAAAATAAAAATATATACAGATACAGAGATTATGTTGGGTTGGATGCGTATTTGATTACCGTGTCGAAAAGGAAGAAAAGTAAAGTCCACAACTGGTAAAAGAAACGGAGAAATATATTCATATGAATGATGCAGTAGTAGGGATATATACTGGTCTATTACATTCATATAATAAATAGGTATACACACTCAATGGAAAAAGATAACGTTTGTAGTGGTAGGAAGAGGCAATCAAACCGAAAGTGGAAATAATCAGGGAGCAATCAACTTTACGAATTGGATCGCACTACGAGAATCACAATCAATAAAGTTTATACACAAAACTGCTGCTTGGGTTTTTGGTGAGCTAACGAACAGGACAACTTACATGTCGTAGAATCGCTTATCCTTATTTTATCTTAACCAAATATTATCGTGTACATATACATTATATGTATGTATATCTGTGAAAATGAAGGTGTGTTTTCGTGGCATATAGGAGCTTGAGGAGTAGGAAAGAGGAGAAAAAGGATGTTCATGTCACTTAGCGAGACCAGTAGACAAATCGACACAGACACACACATCATGATGATGGCCTTTCTTAACCTAAACTACAGAAGCCAAGTCACAGCAGAGAAGTGTGTGCTTTTCTGCGAATTCTATATTTTGACTGCTTGGTTGCTTCATGTTTGTGGTGTAAAGGGAATAAGGAGGAAGCAGCGAACGCAATGAACTTTACCTTTATCTCTATCGCTTTGTTCTACACTGAGGTCTGGTCAGAGACAAACAGTTTTGGTGCATTATTACATCAGATGAAAGCAAAATATACCGTGTCATGATGCCATGCACATTAAACTCAGAGAAGGAGAAAGTTGTGTCCTTGGTTGGTAGAAGTAGAAGAAGAAGAAGAAGAAGGAATGCGATGATCACAATCACCTTTCCGTTTCCTCTATTTCTTTTATCTAGTGAACATAAATAGGCTTTAGGTATAGTAATTTATAGTGTAATTCCATTCAAAGGATTATTGTGTATTCAAAGTTATATGAAAGCATACTGTACTCTCATATCCATATGTATGCCTTTGCTTGTGTATTAGAAAGTTCATTTGAATTACCCGAAGTGCTTTGCCGTATTCTCATATATACTGTATAATCAAAGTCATTATTTTTCCTATCGGAGAAGCGCGTATTTGAAAGACATGTTTAAATATATTTGTATTGGACTATGACTGGAGAGGTGGGTGTTAAATGTACAGTTGCCTACGTAAAGGAGAAGCCTCGGCTACACTTTAACCAATGCGCTACTTATAGTGATTGACACTGACAAGAACCTACATACGCATAAAGACAGCACATCTCAACTAGCCTAGGTAGTTTATTTATCCATAACAATTTTTGCTATACACGGTCATCGGTTTTAATTTAGTGAAGAAAGAAAAAGTGTACATTTTACCTAAAAATTTAGTACATAGTCAATAGTTAATTTATAAATTGAAATTGACAGTTTGGTAAAAATGTTTCACTGTTAAGCAAAAATTTTTGGTTTTTAATTGGTTATTATTAATGAGTTGCGGGCTCCAATTAACTTCCCTACTGTTATGCAGATTTTCCAGAAAACATATATATATTACGCTATGGTTTCCAGCAAAAATAATCTAAATACATGACCCAAAATATAATTTATTGTTGAGTAAACCAATCGCTTTCAGCGTAGTCTTACAACGTAATCTTCATGTACAATTACAGTCTGTACAAGCGCAAACTCTATTTGCCCATTAAATCCCAGGAGAAACTGACGTATGTAAATTCACGCAAACGTCAATATCATAGTCGCTTTTATACATTACAAATATTGTTTCTCTAACAACATCTGAGCAAAACTCCGTGAGCCAAAACGTTTGATACCAAAACTACACTTGTATGTTTTATAAAGATCCTGTCTGAATTCATGAAACTATTATTAAATTTGCAAATACTTGCTTTACATCCCAGTCACATTACTCTAATTTTGTTCTCATTTCTTCGTATTTTGCGTTATCTCATCTTTCTTGCTTTTTCGGTAGGAAAATGAGTTTATGAATACATACACAGTGAAAATATATAAATATATTTGTGGCAACAGTTAATTGAGCTGACGGTACGGAATAGTACTGGAATGAAGCTCAGTTGTTTTCTGTGGAAAAAGTAGTTTTTATACTTGTGTTTGCTTGTGCTGCATCATCTTAAATGACGATACTTGATGGTTTCTGTTCTGGTACTGGGTACACTTGGTTTTCTTTTTGTTTTCCGCTACTTCCAGATCTCATCTCATTGTATTTATTTAGAACGATGGAGCACAGTTGTGGGAGTAGTACTCGTCATCTCGTTTCATTGTCGTCAACCTTAATCCCATCAACTGGAAAACAAACACGAACGCACTGTGCTCCTTTCTCCCTTTGCGGCGCCAGCACAGATTTTGTTGAAGAAAAAAGTAGACCGCGTTGTTGATAAATATATACAGTACCTACTACTTATACATAGGGGAATACAGTATACCTTCAAAATTATAGGAAACTGCTGCGCACATTTCACACACTTTTTTCTACTTTATTTATACGTATAAAAGAAGCATTTTTTCAGCCATTCTGATGAAAGCTTGTTGTAAATGAGACAAGCCGTGTTATGTGACGATGATAATGTGTGCTGAGACGATGAAAAGATTCAACTCTTTTTATCGCTTGCTACAGTTTGTAAAACTAGGTTTCTTCTAAGCACGGTAAAAAAAATGCTGATAGCAGTTTTTCCTTAAAGAAAACCCTGCTATTATATTAAATGAAATGCACTTACAAGATTAATAAAAAATAAAGAAAATCCTTCCGCTTGGCTTGCTCTATCACTATGAATTTAAGCGCAGAGTATGAAACTGGAATTACCTACTTAATATTTGTTTTTGTACACGACTGTAAATATTTATTTGAAGGAACAATGTACATTTATTACAGGGATTTTGTAGAGTTCTTTTATGGCATTAGCGTATAAAATTAGGTACGTTCACATGATTATCATAAATGAGATCACATTATCTAAAACACAGTTTGAAAGAAAGAAAGAAAGCAGCACATGCTCCTCTACAGCCAAATTCTTTTTTATGAATAACTACTGGTACTGGTGAATCACCAGTGGTGAAGATGATGATGATGATGATATCTGCATGTCTTTCTTGTTCTCAAAAAGAAAAAAAATGAAATACTTATTTTCTATGGTTGTCGTGTTTTTAGTTTTTCTCCCTTTTTCTCAGTTGGTACTTTTCTTGCAAACTTTTTTTTCACTTCCAGTAGGGAATCCAAAAAGACACTAGTGAAATGTGTCTGACAGGAAAATGAAGCTGAAGCAGTAGCGAAGGAGGCAAAAAAATAAAGACAAGATAGAAGAATGAGAACTTTGACATTTGAGCATTC
Source organism: Lepidocyrtoides sp. E14 (assembly GCA_027743805.1). Classification (NCBI taxonomy): domain Eukaryota; kingdom Metazoa; phylum Arthropoda; class Collembola; order Entomobryomorpha; family Entomobryidae; genus Lepidocyrtoides; species Lepidocyrtoides sp. E14. The sequence goes on from JAHZMZ010001758.1 coordinate 19,451, forward strand.
TTATTTTCTATTGCTGGTCTACATATATCTACTTTACTTATCTTTAAATATTTTAAGCTTTATACGTTTACGTTTATTTATACATCCATAACGTTTCCAGTTTAAAGCTTTATAAAGTATGTCGTATTCCCGTAAAAATATACTGCTTCGTTTTTAGTGTTCCAGACATATCCATTTAAACTAATATTATAGTCTGTTTGCATGTTGGTATAATATGTATCTATACCTTACTAATGCACTAGGCTCGCTAATAATGAATGTTGATAAGTAAATCTAATTTGCAGACGGTTCGTTTACCTGTGTCGACCCATGTTCAAATCATCCTGTTATAATAATAATAATAATAATGATGATGATAGTAAGTAGTAGAGTTAGGTAGGACTAAGGAGGTTAGGTAACTAACCAGAAAGATTATTGCAAACAAGAGCTTAGATATAAAATACTGTAGAAAAATAATGTAATATGGCTTAGGTTGAGAGACGTGTTACCTTAAAACTTTACTACTGCGGTTCTGAACTTATTTACAGTTTACTGGGAACACAAAGCAATACCTCCGTGGTTCTTGTGGACCGTAGCGTACCTTCTGCTATAAAAACGTACAGTAGAGAGAGGATGGATGTAGCCGACGAATTGTAGCAAGTCTTAGGATATGTTCTCTATTTTCTTCCTTGGGGAAGCTCATTTTCTGAAAAGAAAGAAGGAAAAACAACAACTGATTTTTTTTTTAAATTCACGCTACTATCGACTACGTATTTCTCTTCCATATACTTATTTCCTACATTTTACAAAAAGTCCTACATAGATACACTGTTGTGTGATTTGTTTTGAAATGGTAGTGCACATGTAAGCATAGAAAAGTATCTTCTGCTATATATAAATATGTACAAAAGTACCTACACAAGTACATGTACTGTTTTGTGATGTTTTCTTTTGCTGCTTGTTCTCTATTTTTTCTCCGTTTCTCATTTTTAGCTTTCCTTTTTAAAGAAAAGAACTCCTGACAGTTGCTCTGCTTTCTTGTTCCCAGGATCTCAATCTCAGCATTCTTTTTCCCCCTCTTCCCTCTCTCTCTGTCTGGTGCTTCTTCTTTTACAGGAAAACCGTTCAATCTTCGACCTCTCAAAATACGACAGGAAAAGGAAGAAGAAGAAGGAAGAAAAAAAGAAACAAGTTGGCTTTAGCAAATAAATTGATACTCTGCTCTGCTCTTGTTAGCCATAAGTAATTTATGTCTCAAGTATAAAATACTTGGTATAGACATAGACTTTTGTATAAATATGTTGGTTTTCGTCTTATGGATTATTTCAATTTTCACTTAAACCGATTGTTAGAAAAAAACGAAACTCCCTTTTTGCAAAGCTTTTGTTGGTTTGTTGGTAGAAAGAAGAGTATAAAGGGCATGGACCTATACAGAAGGAGCAGAAGCAGAGCAGACCACCAGAATAAGATGAGTTGGAGTCGTAGACGTTTTGGATAGAAAGCTGAAAAGAAAAAAAAAGTTTTCTTACTCTTTTCCTTTTCATTATAAGCTTCTCATCTCTCTCATGTATTTAAGCGTACGTACATACAAGCCCAGTCTAGCTGTCTCTCTGGTGGACTTGAAGAGAAAAACAGGAAAAAGTTTCACTTTACTTCTGTATGTATTAGCTGTGTTGTTGTGTGGTTGATGAACTGCTTTTTCTCCGGTGGCAGTCTTATCTGTCTGTTCATAATGGAATAGCACAGCGGTAAAGGGTGTAATATGAGTGGATATATAAAAATGTATAGACTATACCCACTGAAAAAAAAATGTGTCTGCTTTACATGTACTCAATAATGTAGCAAAGTGCAATAGTAGAATTTTTTACCCTAGTTCTATTTCAATACTGTTTCTCCTTCTACGAATATCAGTTGTATCATCAGACTTGTACTTCCTTCCCTTGTGTATTTTGTGGAACGGTATAGGTATACTTTGTTTCCTCCGTAATGAAATACATACCGTGTAATATTTCGCGAGTTTTTAAATGGGCTCTCTTAAGTCGTCAAGTATTTTCTCTAAAACTCTAAAAAATGCTTAGCACACACAAAGTATGAAATCTAACATTAAAAATTCAAACTAGCTGCGCAGCACGTTTATAGCAACAAGAGAAAACAAGAGTGCAAAACTAAACGAATATATACATTTTTTTTATTTAAGAAACTATGATTTCTCTCTCACTTTTAACAAGTGGAACGGTATAGGTATACTTTGTTTCCTCCGTAATGAAATACATACCGTGTAATATTTCGCGAGTTTTTAAATGGGCTCTCTTAAGTCGTCAAGTATTTTCTCTAAAACTCTAAAAATGCTTAGCACACACAAAGTATGAAATCTAACATTATAAATTCAAACTAGCTGCGCAGCACGTTTACAGCAACAAGAGAAAACAAGAGTGCAAAACTAAACGAATATATACATTTTTTTTATTTAAGAAACTATGATTTCTCTCTCACTTTTAACAGCAGCAGCAAGTCAGTAGTAAGTACCGACCAGTTGTCCTTACACTGGATGATATTGCATTGTACAAGTTTTTTTTTGAAAGTTGAAGAACGAGGAAAAAAGAAGAAACTAGGCGGTTTTTTGTTGTTGGCAGAAAAAAAAAGTTGTTGATCACTCCAAATAAAATTGAATCTGTGTGTGTGCAGCAACTCTTTCAAATAAAAAGCACATATATAAAAAAAGAGCTGGAGCTGGAAGAATTGGAGGAAAAAAAGATTGAATACAAGGGCCTTGTACAAAACTGTGATTCATTGTGACAGCTCGATTGAATAAATCAATTTAAAAACTGAATAGGAAATCAAATGTACCTACCATGTAATAGCTCAAAGTACAATGTACTGGATATACATATTATGGACTCTCTGTGAATGGAGGAAAAAAATGGAAAGATTTAGAATATGTACCTATATGTATACGAATATACAATTGTCATGTATGTAGCAATTCACTATTTTCACGGTATTTAATTCAAGTCAACCGACCTCATGCTTGGAATATTTCATTGAGTCTGAAAGAAAGTTTCTCATACACAAAAAAAAAAAAAAAAATCAGTCCACCCCATCAACCACCATCAAGTACCCTTATTTATTACAGCTATTCTGAAATGCTTACATTTATTCAGTTTTTTTTCTAGAAAAGTGGAAAGCGACGATTGTTTGGTTGAGTTACTTTAAAATACGTTTGGATGTAGTGGTGGTGTAAAATGAGGACGTAGAACTTTAGTTTTCAACTGATGGTTCCCTACTACTAATAATAAGAGCCCGCAGAGTGAAAGCAGAAGCGAAATGTAGAGTTATACAATTAACATTGTTGTTTTCCACTTAATTCTGATCCGTTTTGCCTTTATCTTGTATTCTTGCTTGTTATAATATTATACTACTGCTTCCATTCTGTGTATGTATAAGTAGGTACTCAATTTTATCACGCTTGTTAGAAAATGCATGGTTGGACGAGTTAAAACAGAGAATGTTATTTGCCTACATTTATATACATCCCAGAAGAAAGCCGGGCACGGCCTTGTCGTCAACAAGCAGAATAATTTGCAATATGGCAATGTTGATGTTGTTGTTGATGATGACGATCATTTTCGTTAGGAATTTGTTTGAAAAAACATTTGAGCTTTTAGATTAAAAACAATGAGAGTACATAAATGAGCTAACATAGCATTAGTATATTGCAAATCACATGGCACTGCTGTTTTTTGCTGGAAGCTTTCTCCATCGTCATC
>JAHZMZ010001759.1:0-11985 GCA_027743805.1 Lepidocyrtoides sp. E14
TCTATACCAAAGCAGACTATATCCAAAGGTTCTCCTTCGTAGTATACATCTCGATCGTATTCAAAAATGCGTTCAAGTATGTCCAAAATCTTGACATCTGTGTCTGACTCGTTTGGATGTGGGGAGCGGTAAGAGTATCTGTAAGACCTTGTCAAGTACGCAAATCCTAAAAGACTTTCCAGTTTTCTTCCAATAATAATTATCATCTTCTGATTTGCACCGACAGTGTCAACGGTAACTGAGTCAGTATCTGCGAAAGGAGAAAATGAAACAAAATGATCATAGTGGATTTACGGATTCCTGAATCATGTTTTTTGAAATGCCACTATCAAAGTTCACTTTTGTACATTGCTTAAGTGAAGTAAGACGTTGTCCTGTTCCGCCATTGATTTTCTTCTGTGTGCCACCGTTCAGGTTGGCATTCCTAATTCTCTCAGTTCTGTTCACCACGGAGCCTTCTGCCAGTAGGTGAAGTACTTCAAAAAAATGTTCCACAAAATCCAACTGTTTTGCTTGACAAGTGATAATCATGCTTGCGTCATATGCGCGTTGCGTAATGCAGTCTGTGCCACTGGCTTGGTAATCAGTGTTATTATTGTTCCAGTTCTCTTTATTGGAATATTTGGAGGCAAATTTTTCCACAATATACTCCATTAATTTACATTCCACCGGTTTATTACATGGTAATGAGTACATCAGAGGTGGATGATGAGCATCCCCTGAACAGCATTCAATAAAGAAAGATGGTGCAGAAAATTCACTTTCCATAGTATATCCTCGAATCACTTTAGCATTTCCGTGCGCAATAGATCTGGGAGTGAATTTTACAACTTCTTGACTTATCTCAATGTTTTCAGAATTTGGATTTTTGGTCGGTATGGTAACATTTGCAAACACATAATATTTGCCACTGGTATCAATTTCTGGAAGAGCATCGTCTCCAGATGAACTTTCAACTGTACATTTGTACAAGCCGTATAAATCGGTTCCTCTCACTGTAGTGAGCTCATCAAAGATAAACCCAATTTTGGGGTCATAATTAAAATGATATCCTGATGAAGCGTTAATTGTTTCCCATTTTGTTTCAACAGTGGAATTTTTTCCAGGTACGGCAGTTATGCGTTTCTGCTTTTCTATAATAATTTGCAGATTCGGCGAGGACGGACGGCACGGCAATACTAGAGGTGGCGTTTGAAAAGGAGTCTCTCTGGACGCATCCAAAGAAATATGCAGCGTTTGTCCTTGGTACTCGATGACATGGTTGCCTACACCATAAAGTCAAATTGAACAGGTCTACATTTAACAAAAAAATAATCTGTCTGTCTCACCAATCATGTACACGTGAATACTGGACTGTGGTGTTGTTTGAAATCCAGTAGCGCTACAGGTGAAGTTGACACTAAAAAATCTATCAGCATCTCTGCGAACAGAGAAAACACTTGTAAACCGAGTACTGATAGGTTCTGTGTCATTTTCAGTAAAAACAGAAGTTCTTGTATCCACTGTCGCGTGACGTAAATCCAAGATATAGACAAATTTTAATTGCTTTCACAGAAATTTCAATAAATAATTATGTTACATATCTGATCGCAAAGTTTCATGGTACAATTGCGACAATAGATGATAGATATGAAATATAATTTAGTACAAAAATATTATTAGTGTACCTCTGGAAAGGGAACTTTCCATGTAATTGGATATTTAGCTTCGCATGTAAAATCTGCGTATAAAGTCTCCTCATAAATGATGTAGTCGCTTCCATTCTTGAAAACTAAATTGTTCTGAAAAGTTTTTTTGGTTCGGAGCTCTTCATCGGCAGGCTTAGTGCGGTATGAATCCACTTCAGAGTAACTACTTAACCAAATTTCTGGTTTTTCAAGATTTAGATTTTGACTAGCAACGTTTCGAGTAAATAAAGCTTTGCTGAAGAGAAAAAGAATTGTGAATGCACGGGTTCCTAACATGTATTCCCNTGCTGAAGAGAAAAAGAATTGTGAATGCACGGGTTCCTAACATGTATTCCCGGTTGATTTTTAATTTTTTTAACATTTTTCATGTTACAAGCTGACGTATTGAAAATATGACATGGTCAACAGTTTTCTATGGAAATGGAAACACTGATATGAGCTATAAGCATTTTTGGGCGTACAAAAAATTATCCTCAGCCATTATATTATGTTAATATGGGTGGCATCAAAATATTGATGTTGTCAGTCAGTCATACTTACCTGAATGCAAGCGTAGCGTGATTTAATTAAGAGGCATGAAAATGAAATCCAATATGAAACGCAATGTAAGTTTGTATGTGCATGCTCTGAGTTTTTATCGTGATAGAACAGTTCCTTTGTGTAAATACGGATACTGTATAATTGGCAATATTATAAATTTTACGACGTCCATGACTTGTCATTCTAAGTATCATGTCTATGTTAAAATGTTAAAATTTTCATGCCTAGCATCATGTGCAAGTTTTCCTTCCAAATAATTTTTTTGCATTTCGTGTTTCTAACAACAACAACGCCCAGTTTTATGATAATCCACCCAATCAGCAATCCTTTTGTATCCTTACATATAAATTTTCATTAGTCTATTGATTAGAGAAATTTACACGCTTTTTATTGACGGTAGCAAGCGAAGTGAGCATTAGCACTGTGTTGAGCACTTTTACTTAATTAAATACTTTAAAATTGTCGAAGAGAATCTGTAATTTCTGGAACAACCATCAAGTTATCTTCCTCTCCAAATTACATCAGAATCAGAGCCACTGAAAAATGAATCCTTTCTGTTAGAGTCGCCTGGTTGCTCTTGTGACGCCTCCAAAATTTCAACCTTTGGTTCCAAGCAAAAAGCAATAAATAAATATCTGTGGTTCTTCTTCCTCCACTTCATATTTTCCAATAACATCAGCGTGCATCATGGCAGGTGAAAGATTCGTTGACATCAGGTGTACATGCAGACAAACTTGATGATGATGGCTCATTTCTTGGTGAAAAACATGAAGTACAACCATAGAAACTTATGACCTTGCTGCTTCTTGATTCCCAGCATCCAATATGTTTAACTGTTCCGTCTCTGAAGTCATTAATGCAATGGAGAGTTGTTTTTGACTTTATTACTACTTTTAGTTACGCCCTTATTCTTCTCTCTTGCAAACTCAAGCTCAGATTGGCGATAAAAAATTTTATTTATTTATTTTAAAATTTTTAATAACTTTTTCCTCTTTAAAGTGATTTTCATCAACAATTTTGACACCATGACCTTCGGAGTCCTGGTCCCAATTGCTGCTGCTCACGTGCCAATTTGCGAGTAGCAGAAAAAACTCGAGTGGAACTTTTCTAGTCACCTATCAATTAGCTAATTAGAGTGGAGGCAAGTAAATTTTAATATTATAATGGACCTGAAGAAAATGAAAAATCATATACTTCTTCTCAGAGTAACAAACGTTATCACAATATTGGCAAGCATTTGTAGTGTCCCCTTAAATGGATGGAAATTTATTAAAGCAAGTACATTAAACTATGATGTGACTTTCATACAGGTAAATAATTAATTAAACCGGTGCACGCCGCCGTATCGACAAAGCTGCTACTTGTTTTCTCCAATACCTCAACTCACAGTCCGGTAAACACAGCACACACGGTACCAACCAGGGCAAAGTACACTGCACTGGGAGAACATTACTCCGTTTTCCTGAAGCAAAACCCATAACAAATACCATAAACCAATTACAAAGTTTTGCCTTCTCCGAAAGGCTGCTAAGAAATTTTCCTTGCCTTACCAATTATTAACACGTGGATAGTTCGTGGGACTGTTCTATTAACATTTGTCGCCATACATTGAAAAATGCCTTGTTGCTCAAGATCAATTACTCCCAATTTGATTGTAATGAGAATTTCATTATTCTCTTTTTCTTCCTTGGTCCAACCTGTCACATTTTTGAGAATTAACATTTGTCGCCATACATTGAAAAATGCCTTGTTGCTCAAGATCAATTACTCCCAATTTGATTGTAATGAGAATTTCATTATTCTCTTTTTCTTCCTTGGTCCAACATGTCACATTTTTGAGATTATCTGAATCTCTCTCATACGAAAAAAAATTCCAGATTGCTTCCATCTTTAGTAACTGACACATTTGGAAAAGGCAGGCCATTAAAAACAGTACAATGCAATACTTTCCCAAAATCTCCCATACATAAAAGTACACGACTTCGTCTTTCTCTTCACTGAACATTGGAGCGACACTCGGGTAAAATCATTCCTCTGTGTAGACACGAGCTTCTCTCACAGAATTGGTATTTTACCTTTTTTGGAAAAGTATTGATGTTGAAAATTTCTAAATTCTACGGGAGCTTACTTTCGACCATAGATACTGATACTGATATCGAAATTTTGCGTAGCCATTCAAATTACATAATAGAATGGCCATCCCTAAATGAACATCAACCTTCCATTCAAGATTTTTTGTAGATTTTGATTGTAAGAAAGTGACAGACATTTTGATATTTTATTTTACTAAAATATGCTAACAAACACAGAAAACTTGAAAAGGGTGTACTATTGGTAATTCCTCATACTCTCAGCCTCCCAAAGAATTAAATAATGTGGACAATATTGCGTCTGTGAGGATGGGGGGACAGACAAACGGTGCTTCAATGTGTTCATTGATTTTCAAAAGCATACTACATTAGCACAGTCTGTAATGGCTTTAAAATCGATAGGTAAGCCTATCAGGCTTAGCCTTCACTGCACCACTGCGGTCACTTCCAACACATTTCCTATGAAAAACATAGGTACGTATGTAACGAATTGGTGATAGCGTAAAAAAATTTAAAATGAAAACGGACTATTTGGGAAGGTTGCCACGAATACTAATAGTGGTGAATTGACTTGTTTTTTATGATTCTCCGAGTCCATTCACGAGCAGAAAAATAATTGTACATAAAAATGTGCTATGAAGTCGTTATTAACGACGTCGTTAACAATAAGACATTAATATTATGCCTTGGATATTCCAAGCAATGGTTACATTAAATTTTTTGCCTTTAACCGGTGGTCAGCAAACTATATTCATTCCATTCCAAAAGTGCAACAATAAATATCCCATGCATGCCCATCATGATGGGCCCCAGCCCAGCAATACCTAATGCTATGACGATGATGTCATAGTCATAATGATGAAAATTGTGTAGCATAATGATTTTGAGCCAAGCCTAAACTCAGCCCGATTGAGAGAATATTATGTAAGACAAAGTCACAGCCGAAAAAACTGCAGTATTGCAGTGTGGAGTGAGAAATTGTTCAATCTACCCCAATTTTTTAAAATCGCAGCAGGGGTTGTCATCATTCGTCATCAGCCAGCCATGGAATCCAAGAATCTATAGGTATGGTTATGTGTAGCTGATGCGACTTTAAAAACTAAAGACGAGGAATAACAAAACGGTGGAAGAGCTTTCTTCTTGACATCACGGTTTGATCAATTAGTTTGACAACTGAAGCATTTAAATTGCTCTTGTCAAAGTTGTCAACATTTACCATTGTGATTTTTGATAAAATTGTGCTTGGCAAGGTTCGAAAACATATGTAATCTGTATTAAACAACCGAAAAATGGATCCAGATCAACCACCACTGTCTCCCCCAAGTCCTCCACCTGGAGGGTATGCTGCAGGAGATTTATTGGGCTTGATGGATCCAGTGAGGAATAGTGATAGTGATGACTCAAGTAGTGACATGAGTGATCCTTCATGGCAATCAGATACTCCATCGCTGTCATCACTCGAAGGCTACCCTTATGTACCGTTGGGGTTACGGCGACGTGGACGGGGGATCAATGATGCAGCTCGAGATAGTGCTACTGCTGGATCCAGTAAGGGTCACCAGGGTAACAAGAAGATTCAGCAATTACTAGACAGTGATGACAGTGACATTGAAAGTCCCCAGTATCTTCAGGAAATGTGTAGCAGCTTCACCAAAAAGCTTAAAGAAAAAAATAATGTAGTTAATATTTACAAGAAGGTCTTGTTTAATACCCAACTGCAGTTGATGAAGAAAGAGTCAGCTCATCAAAGGCAGCTAAGAAAGATTTTGGTTGAGAGTAAGATCAAAGACATTCAGTTGAGGAACGCGAACGTTGAGAAAGAGCAAAGATTACTCGGGGCGGATAATGGAGTTAATATTCAGTTTTATGGCGAGGATGGACGGGATGCCTTACTGATATTGCCAGAAGAAGTAAGACATTTTAAAGTTAATATCTGTGTAGTTGATTAATAGGCATTTATAGCTGTATTTAAAAATTTCGAGTGCAAACAGATTAATCGGCATTTTTTACTGTCACAGTAAATATGATTGTTTAAATCTCGGGCCAAAAAATATTGTACAAACGTACATTATGGTATAAATTAAATAATACGTTTTTATTGCCCATTTTATAGATTTGGATAATGATCCTTGATCAGGTAACGGATGTTAAGGACCTGAGAAGCTGCGCCAAAGTTTGTACGCTTTTTTCCACAACTTTGGAGGCAACAAAATCACAATGGTTATTTGAAAAGGTGCAAATCCATGATGATTTGTAATATTTATAATAAATTTTATTATTAGTTACAAATTATTGTGTATGTTGGAGAGAGATGTGAAATGCCCCTGTTTCGACTCATTATATTACAGGCCTTTCCTCTGGTTTTTAATTATCTACGGCGAAAGGATGTTCTTAAATGTCGCCAAACTTGCAAGAAGTGGTGTGCTGGTGTCGACACATTTCTTGAGACGTACTACACTGTCAAACCAACTGTAGACACAAGCAAAAATTTTGGTTTGGATCAAATGGAAGCGAGTCTTCAGTTACCAACAGTTGCTCCGAAATCATTTCACTTTGAGTACAACTTTAGCATTCCACCGCCATTGCCTGAAGATCTCGCCTCTTCTGACAATGAATCCAATCCTTCGTCTGTCTCGTCACAAAATTCTCTGACTCGTAATCACGACAAGTGTCGTGAAAAAATGAAACTTCATACTGGCAATCCGTTTATTGGACGGTCTGTTACGCTTGAAGAAAATTCGGCGGATTTCGATAATGTCCAAGCTGAAGCGGGAAACCGATTATTTCGTTCAGGAGTCATAGAATTCATTAAGGATTTTGGTTCACATGTATGGCATCTTACCTTATGCTGTAATATGCATATTCAAAGTCCAACCAACTTTTACGAGGTGTGCCTATACAGCCTGGCAAATTGTAAGAACCTCAAGAACCTGTGTCTAGCTGCTGATCTCAACTGGCGTGCCTGCGGACAACAGAATGAGCTTGTTGAAAAACTGAATCAGTTGCCTTCCCCACCGCATTGTGATTATCTAGAGTCCCTTCAAGTGGATATGGACAACGTTAAGATATTTCTGATCCAAGACAAGCTTATTGAAAAATACAGCAATCAACTGAAACGTGTCGAGGTCCGACTTTGGAATGTAGAAATTTACGAAAATTTTTCCTGGTCTGCTTTGCAGGAACTGCAAGTTAATCACGGCAAAGCTGATGCATTGATTGAAAATCTCAAAAATATTAAAGCCCCCAATTTAGCAAAACTCACACTACGTTTAGACGGAAGAGGACCTTATCTTCAAGCCTTACTTGAACTCACCAATCACTTCTCAAAGTTGAATAGTTTGGAGATTAACTTTGATTCACGATTCGCTGGAATTTCCGAAGAAGAGCTGTTGACCTTACCCCCAGGAATAACTTCCTCTGCCAGTCTGACAACTTTGGAACTAACAAGTAATCTTACTGACATTATCTCCTATAACTTTTTAATGTTCTTTCCCTTCCTTCAAAGATTGCTAATACGACATGGGCACTGGACAACGTACAATTTGCTGGATGCCACAGCTCCTTACTTTACTCATCTTCAACGAGCAGGTTTCAAAAATATCAGAAAAGGTGAAGTTGTCAAGATAGCTAAGTATATTGTTTGGGGTGATGTGGATTCTGATTTGAAAGTTATGTACAAATCAAATGTTTGGGGGATACTACCATTCCTTCAAGTGTTGGAAATATGCAATGCCAGATACGTGCCAGAAAGACGGAGGACATTTACAAGGGCTGGATACGAACATTACCAAAAGACTGTGTAAACAAACCTAATGTAGATACAAACCTAATGTAAATAATATATATACTACTCATGTACTTAATTTTACGTATGTTTACTTTGCCTTTGCTGTATATTTTAAGAAACTTTCAACTATATTGCAATGTTTCGAAACATTCATTTTAAGAAGAATTATTAGTAACAAAAATATGATTGATTACTATGAATCCTGGTTCTAATTAATTTCTCCCCTCCTCGTATCTTTCAAAGGCTAGACTGGTGGAAAGGTCGTTCGTATTATGACTTTAAGCGCTCGATCCGAGAGTTTGGTACAGTTGGTCGTACAACTATATTAAATATGTATATATTATCTTTCTTTCTAGTCTTTGTATCCTGTATTGTCTACTACTATATTATGCCAAATTTTGAATCTTAAGGTGCACATCAAGCCATTCAGAGTACTGTTATTACTGTAATATGCGATTCCTTTATTTCGTTGTAAATAAATGAGTAAAGTTAAAAATATTTGGTATCAAAGTTACTTGCTACTACTGAAATGTTGGCAACACGTATATTTACCATACAACAAGTTATCGTCTATGTTTTATCATCCCATATAACCACTTTAACTAGAGGTGTTAAGTAAACTAATAACAAAAAACACAACGCAATGTATTCAATGTACCAATCCGTGGAATACAAACCCAACTCAATTACTGTAATTAGCTTAATTAGCTGACAAAATCAAACAAAACGGACTTATTTGTCTTCATTTCAATTCTTCCGTTCCACCCGTTTTCTCAAATGTTTCATTGGTCCATTCGGCTTAAAGTTGTCTCCCCTTTCCTCATGTGACTGAATATGTCGATTCATCACCTCCTTGTGGCGAAACCTCTGTCCACAGTACGAGCACTGATGAGGCCGCTCCCCAGTATGGACCAACTTATGGTTACGAAGTGTTTGAATACAGGAAAATGACTCTCCACATGTTTCACATATTTGCTTGATAGACTCTTTTGAAGTAAACATTCCTTTTTCTTTTTGTCCTTGACCTCCATGTACAGACACTTGATGAAACTTTAAAGTTTCCCAGACGCTGTACTTTTTATTACATCCAGCAATCTCACAAGTGTATTTACTAGACAATCCTACAGAATGACAGGATATTTTATGCCTGCGTAATTTAAATAATGCCATGAACGTTTGTCCGCATCCTGTCACATTACATTGATATCGTTTCGTTCTTGGAACGTCAAAAAAGCGATGACATATTTGTTGGTGGTTTTTAAAATTACTTAAGCGTGAAAATCTACGAGTGCACCTTTCACAAGCAAATGGCTTCAATACTGCATGAAAAGGTTTTTCAGGAGAATGTGTTCTTTTTTGATGATTGATTAGTCTTATTTTACTCATAAATGTCTTCTCACAATTTTCGCATGACAACATATTCCCGACTTTATGGAAGGCATAAACATGATGCTCTAATAAATTATAACATAAAAACTGCACGCCATCATTGCAAATATAGCAAGTAAGACTTTCTGGCGTCAAACGGTGAATCCATAAATGTTCCACTAGTTGTTCAAATGATGAAAACTGGAAGGCACAGGATTTACAGGAAATTATGTCGGCTACATTGTGAATTTCCAAAAGATGCTGGGCCATTTCCTTAATCTTCACCATTTCACCACAGTCTGGACACTTTTGAGAATACGTCACTGCCAACTGCGCGTGACTTGTGTCCAAATGACTATATACACTCTGTCTAACAGTAAATCCTTCCTTGCACCCTTCAATTGGACAAGAAAAGTTTTTCTCGGTGGGTAATTCATGAACATATTTCAAGTGGATTCGGAAATTCCGGATTGAAGTCGTTTTGTAGCCACAGGATTCGCATATGTTTTCCCATTTGCAGTCACATATTCCTCTGTTACTTTTTTTATTTCTGCATTGACAAAGAGGCTTCACCATTTCCCTGCATTTTGACCTGGACGATTTAACTAAATGCAATTTTTTCAATTTGTACGGGGTCGAAAATCCTTGAGTACATAAGGGGTTCGGACAGGAGCATGCATAGTCCTTTACGTGTCCACGGATATGATCCAGTATTTTCGATAGTGCCACTGGAACCTTGCATAGGTCACATTTCTGATTCTCTTCAGGTTTTGCTTTCGATACTTTTACTTTTTTTGCTTTCCGTTGTCGTGATGCTTTTGTTTGTGTTATTTTCTTCTTGATTTGTGGTCTTTTTACTGCATCTCTTTTGTTACTACGTCCCAATTTACTGGTTTTTACTTTGGATGAGGATAAAACAGGATCTGGATTATCTGGAACTGGATCATGTTCACGAATTGGTGCAGCACTTTCAGGTGACATGGTTCCAAAATCATCTGCGCCATTGTCTTGGAACTCTTCATCTGATTCTGGTTCCTCCTTCAACTCAACTAAAATTTACAGAGACAATTTAAACATCCTTTATAAAAATTAAATTGGTCGCGAGTAGGCAACAAGTTACATACCAACACTTAAATTACTAAATTCTTTTGGCAAAGACCCACCTTTCACTTCATCAGTAGTACTTTTCTTAGTGCTCTCAAACTCGCATTCACCAAAATTCTCTAAAAAGTTCAAAGTAGCTTCCTTCAATTTATCATTCAATTTTTTATCATTCCTCAAATGTTTCTCAAACTGCTCGAAACGCCATGAGTAAACTCCTCCCTGTTTAGATTCCTGTATGACCGTTGCCAATGCATGTATTTTAGTGTGTAACTCAGTGATTCGCCGATCCAAGTCGACAAACTTGTTCCCACAGAACTGACACATATCTGGAAGTATGGGAAAGTCCTTTGGTAATGGTGCTGATGAAGCGTTGCTATCAGTGACACCAGACGATGAAATTTTTTCCTTACAACCAAGCACATCGCTTACATCTGGAAGTCTTTTTGCCACTCTCCACTTTTTATGGAGGCAGGGTAAAATTTTATTAAATGTCGAAATCAGTTCCTTTCCAACTTCACTCTTCTCGACGATCCTTAACTCTTCGTTTTCTGCTGAAGTGCCCTTTTTTCTCTTTCGGGGTGAGACATTGTCAATACTGTCATTGTCTTTTGGCTTAATCAACTGCCTGAGACAGAAGATACAATGACCAACTATTGGATGCTCAACTTTCTCAGCGGGCAGTGGTGGAGGGGTTGTTGTTGTTTCAGGAGGAAGTTCCGGTGGTACTGGCTCTGGTTCCTTTGGTTTAATTCTAACGATATTTATTGGACCACCAGCAACAGTGCAGATCATTTTTGCAACTGAAAACACAAAGATACATAAATAGTCACAATTTTGAATGTAATACATATTCCCAACTAAAAGTGGGCACATATTTGTCAGAACAGTGCACTCGAAACGGAATCAACCATCATAACGGCAATAATGATGGCTGATTCCGTTTCTTCGAGTGCTGATATTAATTTTAAAGTTCATTCTTACCTGCAACAACTGTTTTCTTCTCACTAGTACTGCCCGTCTTATCTGCAAACATGATCTTTTTAGTAAACGTCGAAATCTTAAAAATCGAATTGTAGAACAGTTCACTCGCACAGTCACCACTCAATATTGCTGCTAAGACAAAATAAGTTACATGATATTATGATTTAATTGAAAACTGAAAAACGGTTATTGGTTTTTCATGATTGATGGAGTGAAAACTTTTCACTCACAGGAGAAAGTGAGAAACCCTCGATTCAAGATCACAGCTGAGTTTTAGCTCATCATAACCTCTATCATCATCATCAATATCAATCTCTATCTTAGCCTCGGCCTCGGATGGCTGGTTGGTAGTAGTAGTAGACTAGTAGTAGTATGTAGGTAACCTAGCAGCGAGAGAGGTGAAGTGAAGATATTATTATGTAGAAAT
>JAHZMZ010001760.1:0-12014 GCA_027743805.1 Lepidocyrtoides sp. E14
ACAAAATAGGAAAAACTCTGGGGAAGATCTAGCGACTGTTGTTGTTGTTGTTGGTGGGGAGGATCATTAAAAGACGGTTTTTTGTCTTGTTGTCCCTTCTCCGAATTTTCTTTAGTTTTGCAGACTGCATTAGACATCGTGACTGAGACAGCTTGTCATTCAACTAAATGTACTAAAAATTAGTGGGGCAATGGATTATAACTGAACGAGAATTTTGTTACTAGAAATTTTGGGTTTTGTTAGAGACAAAAAGTCGTGCTTTGTGTTTATAACAGAAACTAAAAAACAAAACGAATGGATCGAAATTTTATAGATACAGAATTTTTGTCCATATTGTCACAAAGTTTTTCCTTGCCAGTTGTTATAAAGTATCCCTAACTACTTTAAGCACTCCGACTGAGGTGATGGGGCTCAACAACAAGGGGAAAATGGAACACTCATTTCTGTCATCTAGCAGACTGTCAAAGAACGGTTCATTATGGCCAATGCGTTAGACCAAGTTTTCTGAAAACTTGCCATGAAGAAATATTATCCAAATTTCAAAACATCTAAAGGAAACATTTTAATGAGATTTTTCGTGTGTATGCTTCCGAGACGTGTGAAAATGTTCATTACTCCCAAAAAGCGAAATGCTATTTATAAATCTGAAAAAAATGAGTAGAGTATTCCAAAATTATTAAGGAAACGTATCCAACAAAATGTGGAATGCTGTGAATACTTTCCGACGTTTTCAGATGAAGGATTGCTTGAACAACATAAATCAATTTTAAGATGAAGCATTTTAGACAGAGGTAAATACACTGTGAGCAATTTTATATTTACACATTGCCACAGGTATCATTACAGAGGAGAGGAAAAACAAGAACCGTTTTGTGCGTGATCCACTATTTACGTGGGCCGTGGCACCAGCATTTTTCGTGTTTCTAAAAGTTGGGAAAGTACTCCATAAACGGGTTAACATTGGATTTATGAAAGTAGCGCAAACAAGATCCTTAAATCTTTTAAAAAAGTAGTAGTGTTTTTAAACCGTTCCAATTCCAAAAGTCAGTGATATTTTTACTGACACGTAGTGTTTTAATTTTTATTCATTTTGGTAGGTATTACTGATAAAAAAACAATTTATACGCAACAACATACCAAGATTTTCCAATTAAAGTTAAATGAAAGACGGAAAAACTAAGTTTTAACAAGTGTATTTTGAATTCCTTATCAATTAACTGATGAAGGTTCTTGAATATATCCAGCTTTCTTTTTGTAAGCGTAGAGGGTAAAGAGTGAAAGGCATCATATATGTTGCATGTAAAAGAACAATTATGCATTTTAAATGCTACTCACGCAAACTTGACCTGCTTGTACTTATTTACTGGCAAAACAAGTGATCAGAATATATTATCACTAGTTTATAAGTACGTGCATATAGTATAGGTTTTTATAGGTAATTGTTCTCAAAACCGGAGAAAATATGAACGAAGAATACTACTTTAAGAGCAACACAATATGGTTTCAATGTTTCTCATGCAGCCAGTTAATCGTTATCAATAGCACTTGAAAATTGCATACATTTTTCGAAATTCTGGAAGCTAATTAAGGGATTCATGATTTCCCCACATTAGGGATGAAAACAAAATGAAAAATAATTTGCTATAATGTAAACTATCTCATAAGGTTTAGGTTAGTAAAAGTCCACATTGTTTAGTACGTGTAGGTATATCATCATGGCCAAAGTCACAATCTAATGTCGATTTGATTTACAGTGTAAGTGATATAGGCTTTCATACCTTTTCGCTGCATCTGCAAAAATACATTATATTTTTTTATTCTCGCATTATACCATCAGTCATTTTATGGCGAAAAGGATTCTTTATTTTTCATACTCGAGCTTTCGCTAACTTACCGTTAGCTTTTTCAACTAGATATTCACATTTAGAGTTGAAATTGCTAACGTTAAAATCTCAAAATGTTATTGTGATTCCAGCATTTTGTTTTTGATTTATTTTTAGCATTTTCCCGTACCTGTAGCCTTACTTTGAGATTTATTTCTGAAAATTCGGGAATATATGTTGCTTAAAAATCAGCAGTATGGCAGATATTACTTACATACATTAGGGACTGGGAAGTTCCCAGTGGGAACACATTATTCATTGTTACGGTGGACATCAGAAGTGACAAGATAAAATGCAATCAACAAACCCTTGAATAAAATGATGAATGAGAAACGAAAATAATTTCTTCACGTACCTATAGTATTATATATGCAAGCTACGGTACAAAATGAAGCATTGTGGTTAGTATGAATGTAAGAGATGCCATAGTCAATTTCTATATATTGAAATAGTTCTCCCTCCAATTCGCCATCCACCCACCCACAGACAAATCTTGCCAGGTTGGGAACAGCGAATAGTTCATTCATAAAACTTTGTTTCCTTTTCTTTCCGGCCTTAGGCCCAATTCAACCTTTCTTCTTCTAAATTTATGGCACACACGTGGATACCCATCAAAAAGTATTATCATGCATGCATTAAATATTAATACCTCATCTCTTTAGGACCACTACATTTTTGATACTTTACCATCTTGAGTTATGCATCTATCAACACATGAGGATGTTAACTGTTAACCCAACCAGCTTATTTTAATGATTATTTGATTATTATATGGTAACTGTGGTTTTTGCACGTACCATTTCCTTCAGCGAACAATAAACTTATGGGGCAAGTTGCAAACTGCATTAGAAAGAGTCACACTAAAACAAGTCTTGGTTTCGGGAAACCTTACTCCTGCAGCATTACCAAATCAGTAAATTACATGTATAATTTAATTTAGTATTTACGTTCAGTTATAAAGGAGGCTATACAAAAATAATTCGTCGAATCTATCAAATTCCAGCGCAATGAAATGAACAACTAACGTCATTTCGACAAGTGTATTTACTAGTTTTTGTTATACCAAACTACTACCCACTGTGGGTTTCCTGTTGTTCAGCCATCATCTCTAAAAATAAAACGAAATTAAACTTTAATATAATTTACTTTAACAGAAACCAGGCAAAGATCAATAGGTACATACATACTCAGTAAATTTAATATTAACAAAGTTAGTTGAAAATATATAAATGCGCACATTTCACATTAGCATTCTTTTGATCATTGCAGGAAATGAACAACAATAAGTTCATCTTTACCTGTCTGTTTGTTTTTCAGTAGCGCGCGTCACACAAACTTCATAGTTTTATGAAAAGCTTCAGTAAAAAAAAGATCATCAGTTAAAAAACTGTAGCCTGTCTCCTTTGCTCAGCTTGCTCCTCTTGCAGCTTCTTGGAAGCTTTTAGTTGGATTTTGATTCGCTGAAATAAAAAATAAAGGGATCCGTATATTGATTCAATATTTACCATTACCATCCACGCAAGGAAATTTTCAAAACACTCGAGACTTTGAGAGGAGCAAGTGAGCAAGAATAACATAATATCGAAGAAACTGGCAAAGCGTGCGTAGGTTGGGGATGAGTTGAGAAAAACAACAGGCAGGCGTGCTAAAGGAGTGTTATAGGCATGGACTATTTAAACTGTAGAAGACAATTTTCATCAAGGACCCTTACTTCATTACTTTGTATTAATAATGCTTTCTTCTAGTTTTTCT
Organism: Lepidocyrtoides sp. E14; assembly: GCA_027743805.1. Lineage (NCBI taxonomy): Eukaryota > Metazoa > Arthropoda > Collembola > Entomobryomorpha > Entomobryidae > Lepidocyrtoides > Lepidocyrtoides sp. E14. Next base: position 3,636 of record JAHZMZ010001760.1, read on the forward strand.
GCTTGCTGTTCGACACAGTTATACCCAATGGGCATCGCATGCAACTGTTATTCTTAGAGACAGTGATTTATAATCAACATTAACAACAACTGTAGATTAATATCACATGAAACACGATGAAATGGAAAAAGAACTGAAAGACCGTGGTATAAAAAATTCTTATCGTTTGTAAATACAAAAACCACGCATTTGCTTCATGAGAACGCTTGGGAGTGAGTGAAAGATATAATGGATCCATCATTGTAATTATTGTTATCACTTTCCTGCGTTTTTTCGAAGCAAAAAATAGGAAAAAGGACTCTCATTTCACAAAAGGCTTCCTTCCAAACGGTGTATAGGTATATGCCTTTTGATTGCAATACCTTTCTGACGTAACGTACTATAGGCCATGGGAGGGTGATAGTTTAAGAAAGTTGATTAAATTTATAAATGTGTGTAGGTATCAAGTTTCTGTTTTTTCTTTCGCGTGCATGTAAGCATACATTGGGGACATGATTGTAAACATCCATCAGTCCACGGTCCACCTTTCTTGGTGGAAACCAAGTGACTGACTGACTGACTAGTTGCGCACAGGCCTCGATTTATTATGAGAACGAAACGACCCCTTTTTCCTTCTGCTTGCTGGTGGAAGACGGAAAGGCTTGGTTGATAGAGAAAGGAGGAAATGGAAAACCTTTTCCTGTGTATATGGAATACACACATAAATATATGTAAACGTGAAGACGCAAAAGATGCTGAGAAAAGTCTCTTGCTTTTCGGATGCTGCTATTGCAGCTACACACACAGTATGGTATCATCAAAATCTTTGGAATGAAATGAACCTTGCCTTTCTTCTGGTGGTGGTGGAAACATTAAACCAGCCAAAGCAAGCTCACACATCCATTCAGAACTTACAAGGGAATACCAAATAAGCAATTGCACTTTCCAGCAACGTAAAAATCGGGAATATATTACTGTTCTGGTAGGGAAGAAGCATCTCTGAGGGAATGATGTAGTTTCAGTTAGATTTTGCAATGCTAGCGTGTAGGAAGTTCCTTGTGGTGGTAGACTAACAGGCAAGTGCAAAACGCTGTCTTCCCCTTTCAGCTCATCTCTTTGCTTACGTACTTAGGTATTTTTTTTGTAAAATACGAGGTTGTAGATGGGCAATACTTTATACTTAGAATGGTGATATTGGTGCTGACTCATTTTTTTTTGTTTTTGCGTCTAGGTATTAGACTTTTGGACCTTTTCTGCGTTTTTATGTCTGTGCAAGCGTCTTTTCATTTCTTTGTCAGTTTGATTGTTGAACAGACGACAACAAGAACGGCGAAAATGATAGACGAGTAAAACCCTCTTATCAAGAACAGAGCAGTACAACAGAAGACTTCTGCTGCAGAAGAAGTGGATCGAAAAGAAGAATTATTTTTATTTGAGTCCAAGACAAAAAAATACAAATCTGGAGCAAGAGGGAATAAAAAGTACTTACTTACTGTTCTTATCTTTGTAGAACAAGAAGAAACAGCAAAATCATCATACTTTCCGTCATCGGCTCAGCTAAAATAATATCTTTACTTTCTTGTTTGCGAGGAGGGGGACTTGAGGCAAGCAAAAGTGAACTTCAGCTAGCTTTGTCGGCGGATAAGGAAGTGTGTTTTACAAGATGGGCACTACAAGCATACTGCTGGAGTAAGCAGAGAGGAAAATGGACTTCATAAGTAGATTGTCTCGGAATACCCAAGAGACTCTACAAGATTTTCTCCACTCTTCCCAACTTCTTTTACCTCTAACAGTTCATGTGATTGTTAGAATATTAGAATTAGAATATTCTATTGGCGCTTTCTGGTTGTTGAATTGATTTTAAACTGAACATATTCATTTTGTGGAAAGCAAACAAACAAGCTGCCCTTCTAGACGAGTACAATTTGTTCATTTTTAAAAGTGGCAAATTTTTTGTCGAATAAACGAATGCAAAAAATTGTGCTGAATTATCTACTCCTTGAAATTGTGAACTGTGTTGAAAACATGAAAAATGTTGGTACTTCTGGGATATGTTGGCAGATAAATAGTTGGATGGATTTATTACGTGTCATCAGATATCAACCAATACCATTAATTTGGTCTTCAGTCTTCACCACAGAGGATAATATTGTGGCTCGTTACTTTCTCGTTACAGTGCAGTAGTGCAGTCTTCGTTTGGTATTCCGCGGGTGCACAGCAAAAACATTGTAACTCAAATGCATTGCTTTTACTTTTTTAATATTGGTCCGTCTTCTTGAGTTGAAGAACATATATCATCCACTTCAAATCGTGCATATATTGTATCACACCAAACAGACTAATTTTAGCTAATTCAGTGCTAGTGTTATGGCACTTCAGAAAACATTTTCCTGGTCAGATATGTAGCTAGCAAGGAAAAACATAGACATAATTGTCTAAATTTAACTTTGTCATTGTGCTGGAAAACGTCGAGTGATTCATTAAAATCACACGCACTTTTACCAAAACGCATCATTGGAGAAGACAAAGATCAACAGCGAGTGGGAGTAAATTGTGTGGTGAAAGTTGACATTTTATAACAATAAACCAATAATTTATCACGTCTTCTCTCAGACTTTCCCTTATTTTCGTTCTACTTCCACCATAACAATGGAATTGCTGTGCCATGATAAACGACTAAACGTGACAGTTAGGCATAAATTCTCTGAAACGAAGAGTCTACCAAGCTACTGAGTGGTTTGAGTTTTTTTTAGAGAGGAATGATAATATCCAAGTATTTTTTTGAGTGAGTTCTTGGAATAAAAAAAGAGAAGAGACATATTTATATGTAAAGAGAGAGAGAAAGAGAAATAGAAAAATATAGTAATAGCAATGGCAGAATTTATTATTGAGCCATATTACAGTAACGTATCTCTGGTGAGTGCCATGATACGACTAAATAGTGGGCTTGTCTTTCCCCAGACGAATTTCGTATCAGAAGGTCTAGCAAGTACCATGAGGCCTGCCAACAACTTAATCTCTTCAACAACTGAACCATTTTATTACACGACATTACACACGAATTCTATTTCACTTCACAGTGATGACTACACCGATACTACTGGAAACAGCAAAAATTTCATTTCAAAACATGATGGATTTGGTAACGTAAATTTTGATGGTGGTGGGAGTCTGTCGTCCCTGGGGAGAAATGGGGAGTTATTTCCGCAAAACAGAACATCACTTGTGATTTCTGACCTACCAGTAGAATTCCGTGTTGTTGATGAAGCGGCATGGCCACGAATCTACGCTTACTTTATCGTCTTTATCATTTCTGCAATTGCCAACTTCTGCGAGTTGGTGTGGGTTTGTCGGAGACTGAGAACCAGGGCCAGTCCAGTAAATAGACTGTTTCTGCACTTGTGTATTGCAGATCTTATCGTCGTTTTTATGGTAGCTGCAGTTGAGGTACTCTGGAGGATATCTCTCGTGTGGTATGCGGGAAACATTATGTGTAAGTAGGAGAGACGCCTTTAAAATAGACTTTTACACTTTCTTATCACACAAATAAATGAACATAAAAATGCTAAATGTTATTTTTTATTATTAAAATCCCTATTTTATTGCTTTCCTTTTATGACCATGCTCCGTCATTTAAAAAATAAGATTCTGTTTTGGGTAAATCCTAAAAAATAGACTACTCCGATATCAAAGAGTACAAAATCATGAAACGCGCTATTTTTCTACATTTTGTACTTTTCAACTAATAAAGTTACACTTTCGAAATGCGCATATTTTCAACCAACCAACGTTTTAAGCAAATTGATTCTAATAGGTATTAGGTATGCGAAGCGTAATGTACTTTATAGTATAATTTTTTACCTCATTGACTTTCAAAGAACCGTTTCCACCTAAACCTGCCGCTGTAATGTAGAGTAAAGTAATCGAACGATAAATATGTATGTACATGTTGATCACGTATACAAATAGTGTATAGAAAATATAAAAAAGGTTCTTAAATTACATTTCGTAAATTGATATACCCTCATATTGGGACACGCTTTGGGCAAGTTTCACTTACACCTTTCACCAGATAATACTTACAACCCAGCATGCATAAAAAAGCTTTTAGTGAGAAAAAAAGAGAACCATATTGAAGTCACGAACACGGTCAAAACAAGGAAACGATTTTGGGGTAATGGGAATGCTACAAGATTTCTAGTAGCAGCAAAATGTTACTACGATAAGATGCACAAGTCAACCTAACGTTTTCACTTACAGTAGCAGCAACACCAGAAAAACTAATGTAATAAATTATTACGTCGTCTACTGATGTGATCCTTTATTGTCTATGCGCACATTAGTTTTTTTAGGTAGTCAATTGATTGTCGTCCTTTTAATGGTATTGACAAAATGATGAAGCCATTAGTGTAGTGAGTAAATGTTTTGTTTCTTCATGCAATATTCTGTTATCTGCAGGCAAGGTGGTTATGTTCTTCCGTGCATTTGGACTGTATCTTGGCTCCCTAATAATAATCTGCATCAGCCTTGATAGATATTACGCCGTGGTTCATCCACTTCGTGTTATCGATGCGTCTAGAAGGGTTAAGATGATGCTGACGTCTGCTTGGATTGCTGCGGCAGTTTGTGCTATACCACAGGTGAGAAAAAAATGAGCAATAAATGAAAAAATAATAAATATAAATTAAACTTCACTAGACATAATTTTTTCCGTCTCTGTGTCGTATAACTTTCAAGGCTGTATTGCTCTAATACGACTCGTATTATACGAGTAGTTACTTTGTTGTTTGGGTGTAAAAACGTACGATGAAAATATAATTATCGAAGCCTTTGTTCTCTATGTGAGTGAGTGAGTGAACTTTCCAACTTGATAATTATGCTATGTATGTATGTATATGTATTATGATGGTCATGTGAATAATGAAAGATTGCAGAAAACTGTGAATGCTCACAAGTCATTAAATTAATAATGATTAGAATGGAACATGATGATATTTTTCGTTTTGCTTTTGCTCGGCAGTTGGAAAATTAAAACATTGAAAAAACATGGAATCATTAACGCCATCAAAGTAACTTTACAAGTCATTCCTCTTTTCAAAGGAAAGTTTCCATTTAGTTAGTTTCCATTGAGAGAATGGACATATTTTTCAAAGCTTCCAAGGAACCTATTGAAATAAAAAAAATCCACACTACTAGAGAACGTCTTTGGTTTGCTTACACATTTTGTGGAAACCGATTCGGCAACTAGAATGGAAAATTTATAGAAATTGATGGATGTCAAATTTCTGTAGACGTTCATCTACACGCACTCAATGTGGTTAATCATTTGTCAGCGCTGTCCTCCTAGGGAGATGTGGCCTAATTTATAGCTTTTAAAAACAGTCTTATCCTACTACCGGTTTTGAGAGATATGGAGCAAAATTTAATTCAATAACCTCATTTAATGCGAAAACTCTGAGTTTCCTTCTACTTTGTATTATGATTTTCCTGAATGGTTAGATAGATATTTAATCATCTTACAGCATTCCTTTGTTACTCTTCATCGTTAACATAGTTTCATCTTGTATTACGTGACCATACAATTTACCTTTCCTTTGAATTCTTTGAAGTGAAATTGCTCTCCTTACGAGACTAGAAAACAATTGTATTACTTATACGTAATGAAAGTACGCGGTATTCAACAACTACCTACTCATTCGGGGGTAGATAGGTAAGCTCAGCAAAGTTCACTTTATATTCTTACAACAAAGCTTGCAAAAATGGCTGAAAATAATGGCCTTGAGAACATGCTTTATTAAATCAGCATAGTCATGGCAAGTTAACCGAATAAGTAAATTCATTTCACGGAAGGAGAAATTCCTCCAAAATTATATTTATACACTTTTCGCTAATAAATTACCGCGATACTTGGGTCTTTGTAATGAAACACGCTCTGTAGAGAAACTCGAAACAAGCTAGAGCCGAATCAACAAAGAAACTCTGTTTTAATAAATGTTTTAATAAAATGAAGAGATGAATGAATGATCCAAAAGCTTCATTTCTACCAAAGTAGTTCTAATCTCACTTTATGTATTATTTATTTGTTGCTTGGATATTTACATCTACATTCTGTATTATGAAGTGTGAGTGAAGTGGGCTATACTATTTTAACTTGCAAAATTAGAACAAATAAAATTCAATTAAAAAGCTATGTAATATTTCCAACCGCCATATTCGATTGTCCACGACTTCATATAACCCCTTAAAAATGTTGCCATTTAATTTTTTTTTCTGCAGAGTATCGTCTTTCGAGAAGAAGTTCATCCAGCATACGAAACTGTTCGACAGTGTAAATCTCTATGGGCCCCAAGATTGGAAAGGGCAAACGCATGGCTCACTGTTGCAGTAATCTATTTCATTCCGCTCGGTACTATTATCTTTGCGTATGGATCAGTCATTATAAAGATTGCTGGCTACCTAAGTGAAAGTGGTGAGCTTACTAAATAATTTTTACATTTATTTTATGAATTTGAAATAACAGACAATTGTAGCTCAATAAATAACAAGTAATAAGCAACTTTTTCTTTGTTTCCATAAAGGTTCTGACGGGCCAAATTTTTTGAGAAGAAATGGCATTCCAATATTCCAACGTGCAAAGCTACGAACTCTGAAACTGACATTTACTGTTGTTTGTGCATTTATTTTTTGCTGGTCACCCTTCGTAATAATTACAACTTGGTAAGCGAATATACTTTTTTTTACATATGTTTATTTAATAAGCAATAAACCACAAGCAAAAACGTAAGGTTCCATTACCAAATCGAAAAAAAATCGGTGCAGCACTTGGAGATTAGTATCGTGATATGACGGAAACGGGGTATACTCATAAATTTGTTCATGAATTGTTTGGTGTTAGTTACTTTATGAGTCATCGTAAGCCGCAGTAAAGCTAACTGCACGCAACAGATGTATTTTTGTGTTCACAAAGCACGATTGTGTAAAATGATAAGCACAATCTCAAGCCTTTCGGCAAAGTACGCCATAAACAAAGATGGATGTCTATTTTAGAATTTTTCCTAAATGTAAAACCTGAAAAACATTACATTAGATTGCTTATGGTTTTGTGTTTCATAGACGTCCATGAAATTATACCCATACTGAATTACAAGCTCACTAGTTATTACAATTTCATGTAAATTTATTGCTCTCCAGGTACCTAATTGATGAGCAGTCTGCCAGCAGCTTACATCCCGACCTTCAAGACGCATTTTTTCTCATGGCGGTTGCTAATTCCATAGCTAATCCGTTAGTGTATGGCGTGAATGAATCTTGTAAAAAACGAAAAAATCAACCAAATGAAACGACATACAAAGAACCAGATCACCGCAGTGATGCCGTTATCATGCATAATTATAGTTCACGTTACACTCAAAAAACCAGAGTAAGATTTTCCACAAATTCCCCGCAACATTCTGCTGCTGTGTAAATGTAATTATCTTCATGTTGTTTTCTGTTTTTTCAATGAAAATTAGTTTATAATTTACTTTTAACTTAAGTCAACATAATAATTACTAGTCGCAACAAATGCTCACGCTTTAAAGAATCACTACCCATAATGTAAGTAGGCAAACAAAACTAAAATTAAAAACGCTTCAGTTGAATAAGAAATTGTTCTCACATTCTGAACAAATTTGTATTAAGGTAACACAATGTAAGGGTCTAAATCCTAAATGTACATTTACTATGCATAGTAGTGGTAAACTTAAAAAATACACATTTACCTATGTATATTCATTAAAGTCAATAATCATTAAAAGTATCAACTTTTATTAAAGATACTCACTTTACTAAGAAACTTAAAGAAGATTAAAGTAGTGTGATTAACAGTTTTAAGAACAGGGAGAGCACTGAGATGTAAGTGGTTTTAAAATTGCTTTGCAAGGTAAAATGAAAAGATGAAACCTATTTTTATGGAGGTTTCGTGTTATCTAACTTTATGTGTGTATGCATGTAGCTCTATATAATTTTCATAATCTTACTTTTTATCGTAGACGGATAAGGAAAGAAGTTCCAAAATGGACTTGCCATTTTAATACAACTTTTGTTTTTCTCAGCTATGAACTTTCAGAGTGTAGATTTAAAATTCAAGAGAGTGTAATTATAAATGAAATGCGAGCACATAGTTTTACGTTACATTTTATGTAGTTTAAAAAAAAAATATTTTGCTCGAAGTCTCTGTATAGACTGATATTTATCATATTATGAAAAGCAGCTATTATGAATACCAGACATTTAATTACTGGAAACTTATATAACCGAAAATATTAAATGATAAGACGGTTTCAGACAATTTCTCAACTACCCCACCTAGTGGGGCTCACCGATTTTAGTAAAGTTCATCGTCAGCGTGTATTTTTAATG
>JAHZMZ010001761.1:0-10514 GCA_027743805.1 Lepidocyrtoides sp. E14
ACATAGTCCAACAGCATGAACAGAGTTTCAATGTCCTTAGGTACCCGACAGGTTCCGACATTAAAAAATTAATGAGAAACCTTTTTACATTTTGCCGAGTTTGTTATTATATTATATTTATTTTGTTACCTTAGTCAGTTTCACACGAGGTGTAATATTCAAGTTTATACTGCGAAGTAAGGAGAAGGAGACACGCACAGGCAGGATGTAAAAAAAAAATAAAATAAATTAGCATTTTATCAGAAATTTGTATCAGTACTTCTCTTCCAAGAAGAACAACATCATATAATACTGCGTATTTAAATATCAGCTTTGACTTTTTACATTGCTTATAAAAAAACGTATAATAAATGCACACATGGATTTATGTTAGATGGAATATTTAATAAAATTAAAATGCGCCACGTATTATTCAAGAGCATAAAAACACTGTATGATTACCAAACAACCAAATTTCTAGGCAAGTATTTGCCAATAAATGAAATATTGTGCAGTTTATTTGACACATTTCTGTAAAAAATTTTAAAAATGTTTTAACCAAGCTTGCTGTCGCCAATTTGACATAAAATTATGCAAAATAATATTTATTTTTTTTGTGCTTATTTAAAATGTTTCACAATATTTTTATGTAGTGCGCAGAAGAACAAGCTTCCAATATACTTTCCCGTCTTCAGCAACAACAAAAACTAGCAACAAAAGAGAATGTGACGCTTTATATTCAAACGATTTTGCGAGAATGCCGCTTTGCTAAACAATATGCTGACTATTTGGAAATATGGACTCCTCCTCCTCCTCATATTCCCCGACCTGTACCAGTATTTCATTGTAACCAGCGTGGTAAAAAGGAGAGCAATGTACTTACCAACTTTCGTATGGAATATTCTGTGGATGAAAAAGAATCAAATTTTTTCTCACCTATCAATAACCTAACAAGTGATACGATACCAAGACAATTTGTGGTGGAGACTAGATCTGGAAAAGGAGGAAATTGGACACTTACAACAAAGCCTATTCAGCCCTACTGGCTATTTCAATTGAATACGAAGGATGACCACAGCTATCAAATTAGAGTAACAGCAATTTCCCCAAAATATATGTATCCTCCAGTGACAAGTCCACTTGTTCCTATTTACAAAAGCTCAGAAATAACTGTTGGCAAGCCGAGAAATTTTCATGTTGTCAGTATCCAGATTGACAACACAGCTGCCAGACCACGTCCTAGTGCATTGCTCAGGTGGCAAAGTGGTTCTGGTAGTAATGCGTCGTGCAATTCTCAAGTTTATTATATGGGCGAAGAAATGCTAACCATGGAAAGGAAGACGGGCGACCAAGCTTTTTGGATTCGATTAGAAAATCTGCATTATTCTAAAAATTATACACTTCGAGTTCAAGAAAAGTTTGGGGATGGACGGGAGGCAGAAATTAGTTCTCACATGTACATACCTTCATGTCTTGAAATGCGAAATTTCAGCTTTGACCACTGTGGTACGTATTAGTCATTTTATTTTCTTAAACAAAGTAAATGGGGCAAGGTAGGAATTCTCGTTAAATCTAAAAAAATTTCATGAATTTTATTTTCGGATATTTCATCTTAGCTCCACCACCACCCTCGCATGTTCGTTTAGAAAATCCAGACGACCACTCATTTTGGATTAGCTGGAATCCTCCAAAATATACAAACGGAACAAATCGTATTCTCTACTATAACCTAACTATTGACAGAATATACACTCCAACTGCTGCCACCAAATCAGCCTATTTTAGTAGTACAGACTCCAACGAGTCACCTTCCACTTTATCCAGTAGTTCACACTCATCAATTTCACATGCTATTGGTCACATATCCCATCCTTATCTCAACATTTATCAAATATTAAGTGAAAATGTGGCCGGAAACGTGACGTCCATCCATGTCCAGAATGTGACATATCTGCATGGTAAATTTAAAGTTTCCATTATCGCAGTTGGACCTGCCGGTCCGTCACCAAATACCTGGGACGTTGTCGTTTATAGTGGTGCCAACACTTTATTAGAAGATGGGACAATAATAAAAATCGTCAGTTTTGGACTTCTTTTTGTTGGAGTTATTACCTCAGTCATACTACTCTTTTGTTTAAAGCATGTGTGTGATAAGCGTAAGCGGCAAAGGAAGCGACAGGAAACTTTTGAGGTAGGCAGGTGTTCAATTTACCTGGCTGTAAATTTTAGAAATTTTTTTATTAATTATTATTTTTTTATATCCCCCACAGAATTACGAAAGAGAAAGTCTTCAGCTTCAGCACATTGTCGAGAAGGAAGCAACCAAGTGGGAGATTGATGTGTGTAATTTGGATCTTCGTGAGGGCATTGGGAAAGGGAATTTTGGTCTTGTCAGGAAAGCTATACTGAATGTCAAAGGAAAGAAAATGATTGTAGCGGTGAAAACACTGCATGGTAAGCGAATGGTAAATAAAATGGTGTGTGTGAGTGTGTGTGCTTCATGCGTGATGATGAAATGAGAGATAATTAATTGCTAAGATGATGAAACTACTTGCTTTTGTAGATAGCGTTGACGGCAAAGAGGTTGATAAACTTTGGGAAGAATACGAAATTCTCAAGAATCTTGATCCCCACGTGCATGTCGTTGGTCTTAAGGGAATCGTAACAAAGCATGTACCAACACCACTTCTCGTTGTGGAGTACTGTGACGGAGGAGATTTGCAAAGCCATTTGAGAAAGACTATTCAACAGCATGTGGGATCATCATCTGCATTGGGGAGAAGACATTCTCCTGGTGTTGGACCTATGGTGATGGCATCATCAACTGGTTCCTTATCATCTACATTGTCCACTGGCAGTAGTCATAGTTCAATACTAAACCAAAGCATGCTACCATCCGCACCTGCATCTAATAATCATCCTTCCGTTCATGTTGTTACAAATGCTGCATACTTTATGAGAAATGAGATAGATTATCAGAACAATTCCCATCCACCACTGGCAGTAGCGGATCTTCTTTCTTATGCCAAAGCATTCTTACTGAAATCTACACTTCCAAGTCTGACGTGTAAGTAGCATGATGACATTCAATCCTGGTATGTAGTTATCTCTGTAGTCGGTCGGTAGCAGTAATTCCTTTTTTTTTTTGCTTTTTTCAAAATAAAAATTTTAGCTGGTCATATGGCATTCTCCTCTGGGAAATATTTACCTACGGTGGAAACCCTTATCCGGGCGTTGACAACATCAAAGTGTTCGACCTACTGAAGGAAGGATATCGCATGTCTCGCCCAGACACTTGTCCACTTGAACTCTATGATCTAATGCGACTATGCTGGCTAGATGAGCCAGAAGATCGTCCTCACTTTACCCACATTCGCCACATGCTTGAAGAAATTATTGAAAAATGTACGCAAGTGACCTATCTGAATCTTGAATCTGTCCGAAAGGAAAGTAGTGGATCAAGTAGTTGTGGTGGAGGTGGTGGTGGTGGTCAAAACTACAAAAGTAATTGTGATTCAGGATTCGATGAGTATGACAATGACGTCGGTGTAGTTGGTAGTTTTGTCCTAACAAAAGAGCCAGATTTGCCTCCAAGAAACAACAAGAAAGTCGGTTGAAGGGTAAAGGTTCATAAAACCTAGAGATTATCCAATTTTTCTTTCCACTGGTGTATGGTACACTAATCGTAAGTAAAAAAAAAAAATACTATCCAAAATTTTTATATAATGCTATACAACCATACAATTCTATTTTATGTGCAAATGTAAAAATCCTACTTAATTTGATCACCGATATAATCTATTTCGCAAAGTTTGTATGAATGTGTGTAAGTATATTGTATATTTTACTTACAATATGTGACGACAGCAGAAAGGATGTAAAGTAGGAATGCATAATTTATTTTTCGAGACTGAACTGAACAATTTTTTGGAAAACAAAATATAATACGAGATGAGACTGCTCAGACTTTTATGTTAATGAAATAAAAGTATACTTAAAAGATAAACATCACCATGGAAAATTTTTATTTTTTTTGCTGAGCTTAACTATTTTTGCAGAGAGATTAAAAAAAATTGTTTTTAAATCTGCATTGTATTACATTCTTATGAACGCAAGTGTGCTACTACATACATACATACATATATATAACGCAGTTACACATAATCAATCGAATCTACTATTTGATTAAGGTGGCTTTAATAGACACTCTCAGTATATAATACGAGATGAGACTGCTCAGACTTTTATGTTAATGAAATAAAAGTATACTTAAAAGATAAACATCACCATGGAAATTTTTTTTTTTGCTGAGCTTAACTATTTTTGCAGAGAGATTTTAAAAAATTGTTTTTAAATCTGCATTGTATTACATTCTTATGAACGCAAGTGTGCTGCTACATACATACATATATATAACGCAGTTACACATAATCAATCGAATCTACTATTTGATTAAGGTGGCTTTAATAGACACTCTCAGTGTCAGCAATAATGCTTCACTGAATATACTTTGACATTTTTTTTTCATTCCCACCAACTTCCATTCAAGGCCAATGACGATGAAAGCAAAAAAAAAGAAGAATGCTTGTGCAAATTCTTAAAATTCTTATTTTTTTAATGAAACCAACTTTTTTTTTGCCTGATTTGGTCCTGCTGTAAAAAGGCTGCTGGTGCAGTTTATCAAAAGAACATATGCATGCAGAAAACTTTGTTTATTTTTTTTGTGCTTGCAATTTATTACGTGCAGTTGTGCATGAAAAGAAATGCTCAATACATGTATGGATTCAGGAAGTATCGTCATAATAAAAAAAAAATAGGTTTCATTCCTTTCTCTATCGGCATTGTTACCAATTTTACTATTACAATCTGGAATTTCTTTGAAGCGTAAAACAATTTTCTCATTTCAAACAAAGTAGCTTTCTGCCTGGGGAAATTTACAAAGAAATGTACATAATTCGCGAGCACTTTGTGAGTACTGCGGGCATTTAATTTGGAACCTGTTAACATGGTTGGTAAGTTATTCTGCTGCTATGGCTTCTATAAAATACACAGAATAAAAATGACAATGGTGCACACATACGTAAGCTTTATTGCATCCGACAAACTTTTATTATTTTTCTGAAGAATTTTCCAATCCTTTGTACTTTGTACAGAATTTCCCCACATAAAAATAATTGCAAAGATAAACTGTTGTGTGTCAGTTGCATGTTGTCGGAAATCAAAAATGATTTTCCAGATAATCGTTTCCCATTGGTTATCATCACTTTTGATAATGTGCTGCAGATGTACATACATGTCTTCCAAAAACTAGGTTTAAAAACTGGTGGTATTCCAATTTATTCTATCAAAGTAAACTTAATCTTCCATTTCTCAATAGAACTTGTTAATTCCCAACGTTTTCAATGTGAAATCTGAGTCCACATGTCAAGTTCATCATCATTACCCTTTTCCACTTGATATGCACCAAAACGCAATGGCTATTTTATAGTGGTCAAAATAAATTTACTTTTGGTAAGACGAATTCCCATCCAAACGTACCGACAAATTAAAAGCATGTTTTACTTCCCTTCTGCAAACTGTTGTACAAGTAACTTTATCTGCCGAATACATCCAGCCGTGTGGCAAACAAGAAGATGTGTGTTGAAAACTGAAATTGTAGAGACTCTATTTTGCATACATACATGCACTGCAGTCATCCTATTCATTTTGCCCGTAAATAATTGAAAGGTCATCCTTTTAATTATCCGAAACCGAATTCTGCCATTTTCCATTTACAGTTAGGTTGCTGAAATGATTCCTTTCACCTTCAGGATCGCTACTTTACCCTTGAAAAAATCAATTCTCTGAAAACCCATAAGCTACCTACCTACCTACCGTAATATCGTATTACCTGAAACATTATTTGACGTATGCATGGGAGCTCCATTAATTAAGATACATGTCTGTAATTCAACTCCAGGGATTGCGTCCTCTGTCTGCAAAATTTTCTCCTACCACCGCACCAACGCATTCCACAAATAAATGCTGGTTGGTGACACATGCATGGATGGATGGATTTAACATAATTGCTTTATCTACCTTGCCTTGTTGGCATATGAATACATCTGTATAATTTCCAGTTGTATAATCGCTTCAATAAGCTCAACAGAGAAAATAGTCTGAAAGGCTTTGATTTTAAGTGAGGTGCGGCCGCACAAGAGCCCGTGCATGTCATCATGTCCCTGAAACAGGTGTTCGCTTCTATACATTTTAGCTTTATGGAGTAATTAGCAGAATTTTTCCAAAGAAAGTGTAAATAGCGCGTATCATTATAATAGTAACTTATGTAAGTAGGAATGAATGTATATTTTTTTTTGCAAGAAAACATGTCCATCTTTGTTTGCACTGTTGACTTCACAACATTATGTTTCATGTAGACACTCCAAATGTTTCGAAAACTTCTAGAAACTGGTGCGTACTAAAATCAACTCCTAGCTTGCTAATGAAAAAAAAAATCTTATGTCATCAGAATGAATGGATGCCAAGATTTGCTGGTTGTATTTTTCTTTGCAAAAAAATAATGTTCACCCCAACGGATCTATTTCTGTTTTCCTTATTAAGGAAAATGTTGTAATTACTTTTTTGGCCTATTCGGTTCATTGGGTCTACTAATTAAGTATGCATGGTTCGTTCGTTACTACTGCAGACGTGAAATTTCTTACGCCGTACGTACATACAGCCGGAAAAATTTAGACACACCTGGGTTATTCCTATAATAGGTTGATTTTGAGAGACTCTGGTTTTTCCAGAGTTAAGGTTTTGGATTCGGATTGTTATTTTTCTCACCCAGATTTAGATTGTGAATAATGGTACACTACTGCCACGTTTCCAATACTGAATATTTATTGCCAGTTAAATTCTCATTCTCTTGGAAAGTGCATACATTGAGAAAAACAATCATTGATCAACTTAAGTCAATCAATGTGACCATACCAAGAAAAAAAAATGATTTGCTAAAAACAAACAACTCTTTGCGTCTTATTTATTTTGGCTAAAGAAAAAAAAGTTCGTGGCAATGTTTTTATGAGATAGTTCATGAATATTGTCGTGTGCCTTGTAAATGTATGCATGTGTCATATTATATGCAGATGCAAGCAATAAAATGAAACTGACATGGTCAAAACATGTTTACTACAAGAAGAGGAACGAGCATGTTTTTAAAAATGGAGCAGCATTAATTACACTAAACACTACAAATATTTTGCTCTCTCTCTCTCATCTCATCTTTAATCAAAACATTGGCTTGTACAACACGTGCAAGTGGGAAATCATAGTATGCTGAAAACTGGAAGGCATACAAAATTGTACACAAATTAATTAAAAGTAATTACATGTCTAAAGTCCAACCTAATGCGTGCATAATATGTCAAGTTGTGTCTTCTTTCAGAATTTTATTACTTCCTGCCCATTATCCCACGAGTGCAGATTTTGTCGAGAAAAAAATATTATAATGTTTAAATATTCTCCTTCTACTTCTCCTCTGTTATATATTCTATATAATTTAGGTTGCTGATTCCAACTACTTTATTATTTTGCCATAATAAATCTCGTCAACTCAGCACAATGTTAATGGTTTACTTATTTTTGATGTGTTTTTTCTCGTTACTTTTTCATAATAACAAAATCTGTTTTTCTCTTCAGAATGTCGTGTAGGTTTTAGCTTAAATGATATAGATAGGAATTAACCATTTTTTTGGTTTATTCGGATGAGCAATTACCTTGAGACGTTGGTATTTTTCCATAAGGTTTTTTTTTCTTACGAAAGTTGTCACTTGATTGCAGAAAATTGAAACAAATGATAATGAATATGAGCTTTTTGATACTCGGATCAACTATTGGAATGATAGCACATTGGTTCTATTTTATTTTACTGTTTTACTTCTACGGAAATGTATTGAAGCTCATTATAAAAAATCAATGTCTGATATAATTGTAGCTTATAGGAAAAAAAAAAATTGAAAAATATGCCTACACATTACGCAGAAAATGGCTTGTTAGAGAAGCTTTTGTTATGCACGCGCAAACCTTTGCAGCTTTAATGTCGCCCGGATCCAGACATAACAAAAAAAGAAGGACACTCTATGATGAGCCATTTTTCTCAATTTGATTCAATTAACGTTACTGAAGCTCTATTCAATTTAACTTTTTTTGGTGGTTTGAAAATTTTGTGAGACAAATTTTTCACCATTTTTACCTTGAATCAGTTAGATGCTTTCAATTTTGAGTTTAATAGAATCAAGTGGAAATAAATACCAGGAAACGATTTCAATGAAGCATGGAAAATTATAGAATCATAATAATCATCTTGCTTACCAAGCTGTTAACGTATTCGATTCAAAAATTGATAAATAAAGAGTGATTGACGCTAATGCTCATATTCACCAAACGATATCATAATGATTTTCCACGGAGACCTTTACATAATTAGTACTTACTATTACTTATTTGAACTTTAACATATTTTCTCTAAGAATATGCAATACTTAGTAATTTAAATAATTATATGAATCCAGAATGACGTCTTTGATAAGTTGGTGAATGGAGTTTGCAAAAATATCTTTTCAATTTCAATTAGCTTCCAGTAATAGCGGAATGAATTATAATGTGGCCTTGTGCAAGTGGCCTAATGCAGTGGCAGCAATAACGGAGTAAATGCATATTTAGATAGTGCAGATAATACCGACTCCAAACACGGAACACGACACGCCTTGCCTCTCGTTTTAGAATTGACGTAAGTAAAGTATTTGCACTTGCAGAGCATGCCAAACACAAACATAAAAATGTAAGAAATAAGAAATGAAGTGGGACTGACAATGTGACAACTCAACTCCTGCAATAATGGTGCTAAACGATGATGTTCTCATGATATTGTAATGTCGAATCACAGGAAAGAAGGTGAAGGAAAATTCATATATCTGGCTGAGAAGTTGCCAATATCGGTGAATTCTTGGGATGAAAGGAAATTTAATTGTAACAAACCAATCACAATCAATTGAGATACTTTCCAAATGATTTCTGACTTTATATTACGTACAAAATGAATGACGAGAGAAATCAATTTAAATGTTCAGTTGCACTGAGCCTGGATCACGTTGTGTCAAAACAATTTGGCAGCTAAAATAACCATTAATATGAATGGTTTTCTAGAGCAAAAACTGGAAATTTTTTAATCTATTCCAACGTTTCAACTCATTTCGCATGAGTTATCATGAGGAAAAATTAAGAATAGAATCAACAGCAGAATAATGTTGCACTAGCATCTCAAGTTTTCTTCTTCAGTCTGCCATTTTTGTTTCTTCCTTTTTGAAAATCAATAGGTAAATATAACCATTTTCACTTTCTCCAAATGCCTGCATTATTGTGTTAATCACTCAAAAAAACTAATTTATCATTATCTCGATAAAAACTTCATACATTTTCCATTAGAGTTTAGCTGTGTGCATGTGTAAATGTCGGAAGGCATTTCAATAAAACGGAACAATTATCGTGTTGAAATGCCATCTTTGATGCGATGAAAATACTGAAACCTGTACTGATTGTTCTAAGCCGCTTGCAGATATTGGTATGCATGCAATTTTCATTTTATTCTGCATTTGTATAGATTTCAAATGAAAGCCGTCGGCTATGACTTCACTTAATGAATCGTAATTGCGGCACAATAGCACCAACGGATAAAATTGAAATCTTTTTCATGAAACCTGGCATTTCCAAAGGAAATTTGTGGCGTTTACTATAAAAACTAGTTTTAAAAACATTTTTGTGCTGTTTTACCTATGAGTTAAAAATCTTGAAGCATTTTACTCTCTTCATCAATTAACCATTTGCACACTGAAAGTATAGCTATCTTGGGTTTGTAAGTAAATTACAAGCAATTTTATTAACTGAACCAGGAAAGCCAGACAGGTTTCGAAATGTATACATGCATGGGAATTTATTTTACACTAAACGCAGTTTAGATGAAAGGGGTAAAGTGGTAGCGGGACATTAGATATGAATGCACAATATTTTCAAAACTGTGACATAAATGACATGGAGTGTAGCATGTATCATTAATTTTGCATACAATACTGTGTGCCACTCTTCATGCCAACTTCAGCACAATGTGGATTTAGCTACACAAACAATAATAATTCTATTTCCGGACAAACTTTGGCGACAAAAAATCATTTTTTACAGTTCTTCATATTACAATGTTAATCAAGATTGGAGTTGATAATGTGTCATATACCCACAGAGATTTCGCTTAGCAAAAAATATATAAATATTTTCATTTAAATATTCTGAGGAAAAACTACTATTTCCATACTGTGGAGTCTAAAAAAATATTAGGAATAATGACAAAGCCAGAAATACATATTTTTGTTTAAAGCAATAATCAAGAGCTAACTATTCTACTTAAAATATTTAACAATAAACATTATATCAAGGACTCTAGTACAGTTTCTTTTAGTTGCACAAGAAGGTATTTTTCTCATCCATTTCATAACCAATTGAAG
>JAHZMZ010001762.1:0-14205 GCA_027743805.1 Lepidocyrtoides sp. E14
TATGAACACGTAGTATTATTTATTTTCCCATTTTCAATTTTCTATATTCAAAAGGTGGTTCATTAATGGTGATTGGGGAAGTCAACAAAATCCATAATATACACCACCGACGGTGGTCCACCGTGTTATCGGCTATCGACCAAACTGAACAATCGTATACAATCGTAACCCATCACATTTTCACATCCTCCACTCTACCTCCTCCTCCGCTAAAAACTGAACGCTTTCATGTTCTACATTATTTACAGGTGCATACAACTGTGACTGTAGGTGTAGGTGTAAGTACTACCAACTAAAAAATTAAGAAATGGCCACTAATGCAGATATAAATTTTATATTGACAGAATTTTGAAAATCAAAGTTGAATTAAAATATTTCAAATACCTTTTTGTTCACTGTGCAAATTACACTGCTCATCTAACCGAAACACATCAATGGTAATTTAATTACATAAAATGTAGAACGAGGACAAAGAAAAATGACTTGCGACTATTGTGTATGAATTTAATTTTTATTTTATTGCTCACAAATTGAAGACCTCAACAACACTTCATAGTTAATGTCAAAGAACTTTGGATGCAATGAGGTCTGCATATCCAGTTGTTGTCAATCATGAACCTGTGCACTGTGCAGTATAATGCAACATGGGTTGCTAAAATGATACTTAGGTACTTAAATACTGTGGGAATGGAATTTATCGTTCAGCATGAATTTCAATTTAATTTCAACTCTACATTTAACCAAATAAAGCAACGGAAATCTCAAGTTGAATAAATGTTGAGATTCTCAACATTTATTCAATAAAATTCACTGAACATACAAATTACAAAATGCCAAATGATTCATGTCAAACAGAATGAAGACCATTTAAAATGTATCGTATTATGAATAGTAAATTATTTTAATTTATTCCTGAATGTAATATAATAAACATGTATTTTTACATTGACAAATTCTCAAAAATAACTTGTACGCTTCCTCACTACACTTATAGCAGAGTATAATATCATTGTTGCTTTATTGTTTGCTATTGCTGTTTTATGAATTTTTTTAACTTCTAGTTTAATATGAATGTGTATGCATCTGACAAAAAAACATAAATGTTTATACACAATTCTAATAAAACAGGTACAATAATAGTGGTCTACTGTGTACGACATGAATTGTTAAATTCACAGAAAAAATTAATCCGCCCCTTTTGTTGGTTTTGGTCCAGCAAGAGCATAAGAACAAACATTGAATGACTCTGTGGCGTTCTGCGTTGAAATGTGTGTATTCTATTTTGTTACCATTTCGCAACTGTGTTTTGACGCTACATTTGTCCGTAGTCGGTGTCAGTACTCTATTCATTAAAATAATATCCAATGGTGGTAATGATTAGTAATGACAGACTATAAAAGCGCAATTGTAACCTGACTGCGACTGCAATGAAATACGACAGTTGTTAGTCGGTGTGTTTTATGTTGAAAAGTAAATATGGACGGTGGGTGATGAATTGAATTTTTTACGAACTGAGCAATTCAATGGTGTTATCAATGCATGCACCGTCAATATTCATAATTGTCTGTGTCTCTGTGATCATTTGGGAAGAGGATAAAAAGGGAAAAAGAAACTCAAATGGAAACGGCATACAAGAACGTGTAAAGAGAATGGATGGAGTTCATACGCTGGATTAAAAAATTAAACATTTTAAACACCGCTATAACCAGAGGTAGAAAAGGTTTAGTGAGGTACATAATGACAAAAAACATTGGAGCCAACTTACAATCAGAACGAGTACAATGGTAGACCCACATGTCGACCTTAAGGCCAAAAATATTTACCTACCTATGTACATATGTGCTTTTATTTAAATGTATACCATATAAAAACCTTGTATGCTAACGTACAATAATATGTAGATATCATTATCAACGAATTGTTTGTCGATAATGTGATCATCCACTACGATATCATAAAAAATATTCAAGCTTGTCTCTGCAAGCCTTGCACTGCAAGGGCAAGACTTCATTAAAAATACCATCCCATAAATTTCAGAGTTTGCACTGCATTCGTCAATTTCCTTATGTCACTTCTGACTCAGCCATCATCACTTCTCACGAATGTTAAATTTTCATAGATTCAAAAGATTCCTCATGGTTAGAAGTAGTGTAACATTCCAAAAATATAATTTGAATGGCATCAACGTGCAAGCACCGGACTAATGGACGCTTGCCTTCTTTACTCTTTACACTTTACTAACTACAGTGATGTTTTGAGAATTTCCAGCAAAGTTTGTTCAGTAAAAATCAATCAACACGATATGGTTTCCACCATTTATTTGTGAACAGCTAATTTTAGTAATAACAATGAGCATGGTCACCGTTTACCTACCCTACTACAACTACATACCTGGATTTCCTCACTGTATACAAGAATTAGTCTTTATTCCATTCAGCCGAAAATAATCATCTTACTTTTAGTAAATCTTGGCTACCACTGTCAAAGTGTCAAGTTGGCAAAATTGGAGACTGCCAATAGTTCTTGTACTTTGTACAAAACAAATAAGCATATGCTCCAAAATTGCGTAGTACTACAAGTAGTGCCCAACTACAAGCTAAGCTGTCATTTATCCACGAATACATTTCAATTTCATTTTGTTAACTTTGCTCCAGTTATGCTTTTCACATGATTTCACTACTCTACCACCACATATTGAAGCTCAATAACGGAACTAAACCACGTATTTAACTAGACGTTATAAGATAAAATCAGTACCTTACCGAGCCTGTCCAATAATGTCTGTTTTTGAGTATTTAAGACTTCGTTTCGATTGTCGTCAGTTTCAACAGCAAAAATAATATGTAATCAACAACTGGAAGTAGTTTGAAAGTATCACCCCCACATATTGGTAACTAGTAAGTATTTTAGTTCTTTGATCCCATATGAATTTCATGAAGCTGGACTAGCTGGAATTTTGTTTCAGATAACTTTAGTCACATTATACTATACAGACAACACAGGTGGATTTAACTTGAATTTCATGTGTTTATTTCCTGTCAATATACAATACAAATTTTGTTTTTGTTTTGTGTGACCCATTCAAAAGGGTATATATCACTAAGAAAGATCTATTGAATTCACAGCTGCAAATTATGTGAGACCGTCTCAGAGAAGTAATCAAGATAGAAATGGGGCAACAAGGGGAAGAACAGAATAATACAGTGTGTAAACATATAAAAAATAGCGTTTTTCTTACCTTCACCCAGAAGTTCATATAGACGGAAAATCAGATGGAGAGATGAGCATTGTATCAGTGTAGTCGAAGCGCAAGCAAAAACACGATAGTTTCATTCGTCTCAGAATTTTAGTACGACTCAGACAGAAGCGCAGTATTGTACTATCACAAGTATTATTTTTTATTACTACCAACTATGCTAAAAAATATTATTTACTTGGTCAGACAGAGAGGATACATAAACATTGAAAATGTACTTTAACAAGGATAATAGTATCTCTCCCAAATATTATCTTCTCTAAAGTTTGTCTTATGTATGCAGCTTAAAGTGGGAACGCATATAAAAGGGAAGTATTAAAACCTACACACAGCAGTTAGGTAAATACGCTAGTAAATACATTGTAAACCGTAAATAATAAAAATGTAAGCGCTCGCGTGTAAATGTATATTTTGTATGAGAGTTCGCTTTAAAAGAGATGAGAATTGAGAATGAGTTGCATGAACGGTTTTTACTTCTCTCCCATCCATTGTCCATCCATCCCATCATCATCTATATCTGCCAATTTCCTTTTTTTTTGCTGATTTGGAAGAAATGCTTTAGGAAATTGAGTAGTTGCTTGCTGCTACAAACATCCTCCTCCTCCTGATCCTATTATACAGTGCAACCTGAACGAAAAATGTTGTGTGCGTGCTTGCATGCATGAATTGCATCTCATGGATTTTTTTTATTAAAGTTTGCCTTCTCCTTCTCAGGTATTATTTTAAAGGTTTCCAGTTTTACAGACTGTAATTGGATGGGATCCCATTGGGAGTGCCCAGGCAGGTACTACGTACCTATGCATGTATGTATCCATTGTTACCAGTAAAATATATATAAAAAATTGTGTCGAAATGCATGGAAAATCCCAAATCAAATATAACAACTTCCAACCAACCATAATAAACTTGTGTACAAACATTTTTATTTGTATGGTGTTAAATCGAATACTGCTAAGTTAATGCTAAAATTCCAGTAGTGGAATACTTATTTCAGTCTAAAAGTACTTTAATCATGTTCATTACTAGGTATTCGGTTGTTTTGTTCCATCCACTGTAAAACATTATCATAATTCATAATCACAAATATCACTTATTGTTTTGATTCGAGTATTGTTAATTGTTATATTACATATTTTTGGTGCATGCATATATTTACAGTGTGCATTACACACACACATTCATATAAAATATACATGTTTACAAATTATATTTTATATTAACACACTTAAGCAGGCATGTAATAAATTCATTCCGTTTCCTTTTACTTTATAAAAATCCTCGATAGGAAGCTAATGATTACATTTTTTTTGCTGTCGGACGCGAATAATGAAAATTGTGTGATTGAATGAAAATAATGAAAATTATCTTCAGCAGTTGAGCAGACAAGGGAAAATTAATGAGGTACTCTAGCAAAATCCAATATTTTATTATTATTATGCTTTCACCCCTCAATCCCTACTCTTCCAATAGGGATGTGATGTGACAAAGTCACTTATTGTTTTGATTCGAGTATTGTTAATTGTTATATTACATATTTTTGGTGCATGCATATATACAGTGTGCATTACACACACACACTTTAGCAGGCATGTAATAAATTCATTTCGTTTCCTTTTACTATAAAAAAATCCTCGATAGGAAGCTAATGATTACACTTTTTTTTGCTGTCGGGCGCGAATAATGAAATTTATGTGATTGAATGAAAATAATGAAAATTATCTTCAGCAGTTGAGCAGACGAGGGAAAATTAATGAGGTACTCTAGCAAAATCCAATGAATAAAAGTATTGTTTCTTATTCAACATATTCAAAAAAGCAAATCAACCTCAAACCAAACAAGTATCCAGAATTCTTATTGTTCAGTGTTTTTTTAATTCACTTATTTACTGTAATCCGTCATGTATATAAAATCAAATCTTTTTTAGCATGCTAAAATAGCAGCTCTTTCCATTCCGCAATGTGTCCTGAAAATTTCCTACGTCAAGTGACTGATGAAAATTTCACTTGTGTCTTGTGTTGTGTGTACGGGGGGCCAAGAAGAGAAAATGAAGCCTTGACATAGAATAATCAATTTATTGTTCTCTTCTTTTCATCTATGTCAGCGATGAACTTGACATTAATATAACAGACAGGAAATATACGATTCTAGCTATAACTATACACATTTATAGTATATTAGTATTTCAACAATAATTGACTCAATATAAACGATATTTATGGCAATGAACTGATAACTGACGACTAGAGGAAAACCCAGAAAGAATTCTTCCGCAAAAATGGGCATGGACTTATATTCAAATTACTTCTCAGTGGATTCTTTATCTGTCCTTAATTGCGGGGAAAGGTTTCGTTCAAAGATAGATTTAGGCACAAAACTTTTCTCTTCCAACTTGTCGACAATTTTTCCAGAGGCTATTTCCTGAAGCATTCTATCGTCCCGTTGATCCTCAATGCTCTTTCTATATGGTGTGTACTTGTCACTGATAACACTTTCCAAATAGTACCCAACCACTCCTACAAAAGCTGCAACAGGTAAAGTGACGATTGGGGCGTAGGTCCTAAGGGCTGCCCAAACAGCAGGTAACATTATGCAAGCGTATATGGTATAGCTGATGGCAAGTCAAATATTTTCGTATGAAGTCCCCAAGTCCCGGTTGTAAGTTGGAACAACGTAGTCTGTCAGTTCACAGTTTAGTCTAGTTGCATCTATTAAAACAAAAAGTAATGGGTTTTTACGACTGTTATCAGTTGATATACGTTAAAAACTTAAATCGGTTTGGAAAATTCCTTACAAGTAATGATATGATGTTTTTGCCTTACACCATACACACACACGGTGCCAAAAAGTCAAAATGCTATGCAGGTAAACTAATTAGTTACCGCCAATCGATCCAGTGAGCACGGAATAGACGGAATAAAATTTAAAAAGCTATGATGAGTTCAATTGAGTTCTACAATTTGTGGTTCTCTTTATATGAAGGTAAATGGTTTCCTTTCCTTTCATGGTCTAGAGACCGTAGAGTCATGATGGCCCATGGGATAGGTAATTTGTTTGTAAAATTAAGATTTCTGAGCACATGGTACATTAAGGGCATGAATTTTTAAACCATAAAAAGTACACACATACTCAACTCTATGTAAAAATGTGTATGTAAGTAAGAAAAAAGGATATTTTTTTCTCTGTTCAATAATGTTCAACTTTTCATTTATTTTGGAAAGAGAAGTGTGAGCAGTGTAGCAAGCGGTACGTTAGACCTTACGAGAGTACATGGCTGTTGGTCATATGATTTTGTAAGTTTTAGTGTGTGCTTCTCCTGTGTGACAGACAACTACCAAGTAAAAAAAAATATTAGAGAGAAAGTAAAGATGAGGTGAAATACTTTTATAATCTATCTGGGACTGAATTGAGCATTGGTGACTGGACTGACTGGATACTGGATCAATTCATATAGCTGTACACAAGTTGTGTAACGTGTATTTGTACATTTACAGACAAAATGACGATAATATGGTACTGGTGTCCCTAAATATATTATATACCTTTTTGATATGCTATATACCACGTACGTCAGTACTTTACGTATTTCCAATTTCTCGTGATTCATTATTACAATAATCAGTGTGATGCATGATCGTTTGATCACTTGCATGCAAGTACTTGCACTGAATGAACTAGTGCAACTTTATACACACGCTGAATAGTGTGGATAGCGCAGTATTAATTCATAAAAATAT
Source organism: Lepidocyrtoides sp. E14 (assembly GCA_027743805.1). NCBI lineage: Eukaryota > Metazoa > Arthropoda > Collembola > Entomobryomorpha > Entomobryidae > Lepidocyrtoides > Lepidocyrtoides sp. E14. The sequence goes on from JAHZMZ010001762.1 coordinate 6,991, forward strand.
CACACAATAGAGCAAAACGTTTTAAAAAATTTCTTGTGTCAAGTGTGTATTTACAATCAGTCATTCGTAATTAAAATTTTGGTATTGACGCCACGCACGTAGTGTTATACTCTACTAGCTCTCTGAACAAAGTATACACTCTCAAAGTGAAAATCTCAATCAGATAAAAATTAGTAAATGTAGTAGTTCTTTAGTGTTTGCTAAAACTGCGATAAAAAAATATAAATTGGCATTGTAAAATACGGTAGTCAGTAGTGGTTCAATTATGTGGGTGAACTGAGATGATTACTTCAGCAATAAGTTTTCATTCACACAGAGACGAAAAACATAAAGTAGTAGGAGTGCAGCGATTTGTGTTGTGGTACGCTCAGCTGTCAGTCAGTATACCATCACATGCTAAACTGAACTAATTGATTAGTCATTCATCATGGTCATCAATATTATCATATTTTAATTCTAACTAGGATATGGTTGTGTTGTGAAAGAAGATATTGATTGACCAGTAAATACATGTCCAGTGGCTAATAGATGATAAGACAGAGATCAGATTGAAAAGTAATTTTACATTTTAAAATATAAGTAAATAGAGATATTGGACATTATCTGAATATAAATACTGGTGGCGAACAACTATTTTAAAATGTAAAAGGTTGTTCTTTGCTGTGAGAACTGTGCAAAAGTGCAGGAAGACGCCCCGGACCGTACAGTGGAAAGATTTAATACCTAGAGCTACTTTTCTTCAAATATTTAGCCAAAAAACGTTGATTGCTGTTTTCTTGAACTGAGCAAACCGCTTCTGCAGTTAACAATCAAAAGCACGATGTTTTCTTCAGACAACAATTATATTCATCAGGCGCTTCAGTCCAATAATTATAAGGATCTGACAAAAACGAAAAAGGACATAACTGAAGCTCAGCGAATGTACAAAGGACTAAAGCCTTTGTCGGATCGCTTTGTTTTCAACAATGGAACTCAGAAAACTCTACTGAGCTTAACGTACCTCCTGGTTCACAACAACAACAACCACCAGCAATGCCTTCTCCTTATGGAACACCATATCCAGTGGCCACACCATATCCTGCAATGCCAAATATGCCTATGCCACCCGGCTCTGGTCCAGGTTAGTGGTAGTTGTAGTAAATCGTAATATTGTCAATTTAGTCAATCTAATTGACCAATATTTATATTTTCTTGAATTATATTACTCCAAAAATAATATAATTTGCACATATTATGCTTTCCTCTTAGGCTCTATGCCAGTTTCTTCTGCCAATGCAGGAACTTTAGCACCGTCGTTAGTCAGGTCAAGTTTGCTCAGTGCTGTTGAAGAAAAAATCCGACGACGCATGGAAGACCAATATCTAGGAGCTGAAATAATGAGAGGAACTGGAAAGCAGCTTCAGGAAGGCAGTGACAAACTGGAACGTATGGTCAAGGATATAAATGACGAAAAATCAAATTTGGAACGTAGCATGGAGCTTTGTAGGCAGGAGTGTAAAGAACTAGAAGAAGAAATAGCTCGAGCTAAGGAAATTGAAAATGAACCTGATATTGATTCAGCCATCGTACCGCCAACACCACTCTATAGGCAGATAGTTGACAGCTTCGTTAAAGATTTGGCCATGGAAGACACCATTTATTACCTCGGAGAGGCCCTAAGGAAGGAGAAGATGGATGTAGATCAGTTCTTGAAGTGTGTTAGGCAAATTGCACGAAAACAATTCAAAGAACGGGCCTTATTAAATAAATGTCGTCAAAAGGCTGGTCTACCGGGTTAAAAATTTGCTTTCAATATTATGTCCTCTGTTTGATTTACACGGATTTGTTATGATCATAAAAACATTGCGAAAACATTTGAACGCTTGAAGATATCTTACGTATCTGTTGGTAAATACAGGCAGGCAACGCGCCAATTCAATTCTGTGTATCCCATCCCTTTCCTGATAATACATTTTTTTACCGTTGATTAAGGAATATCAATTATGCAAAATTACGAAACGAATAAATACGGAAAACAATTAACTCTATTTAATATTATGGCTACAATCGCTGTACGTAAATTTATAATACATAATGATAAAAAAAAATTTGCCTTCTACGCTGTGGTATATTTTGATGTAAAGTTAGAAAGTTTAACTTAATAGAGTTAAATCAGTCATAATATTTCTCCGTGTATTTACCGTACATAATAATATGGAATAAAATCAATTGTTCACGTTTATATTTGCTGTAATTTAGTTTATTATGCTACATTTTGTAGACCAAATGATTTCCGATTGTTGTACTATTTTATTTTATTTAACTTTTCCGAATACTTTTTTTCACGTAAGTAACATTCACAGCTCTAATTTTATTCTCACCATCAGATATCGTATGATATGTATTCTTTCTTGGTATATATCGGTATACCGACTCGGTGTCAAGATGGACAAAGAGTTTTTTAAAAGAACATCTTTAAAAAGTCATAAACTTAAGGGCTAAAACTCGTCACCTTTTTTCGCGTGAAATGTAGATTATAATATTGTTTATATCACCCCAAAGTATTTACGATTAAAAAAATTAGTAAAAGCTTCTGTATTCAAAAAATATAATTTGATTGTGTTCGAATGTATTAATATTGTTGATCTATAAATAACCACTGTCGGCTGTGAAAATATACAATCATGTTGCATGTAGTAATTTGTAGGAGCAATTTTTGAACTTCATCGTAATTCATTTTATTAAAACCATACCCTAAAGTAAAAAATCATCCACTCAAAAGTCTGGAAAGTGAAAATCTGATTAACGTTCATCCACCATCCAGCCGAAGAAGGTGTATTTTAATCCTAAAGCCATACGTTCATGGATAAAATAGAAAACGCATTTCTTCCCCTCCCTGCACTGGTAAAAATGTATACGTATCGACGCCTAGACTGGAGGAAATGTAGTGGTGATACTGCCATAATTGCTTTCCCTGCTTACTACTACCCTGTCTTTATTGCCGCTACTTGGGGAAATCAAATATTGCCATTGTTGCCATTCATCAAAAATCAAAACTGGTTAAAATATGTCATGTCATGTCATACATTTTGTCATGCATGATCCATTAAATTAAAGGACGTGCACTGCGGAATGCAATAAATACTGTTGGAGAAAGTTCATTTCGACGAAGCCACCATTATGGTTTACCGCCTTATCTTATGGAGACGATTTGGTCTAACTAGACAGGAATTGTGTCAAGGGCTATAATACACTGTAGTAAATGCAAAATTGCTGCTGGGTACCTACGTATTGCTCGACACGTTTACCCTATATTATTAACTATCGAAAGCGATGAAATCGTAGATGAGATAGTTAATGCGATCACGAAGTTGTCTGTCTGTCTGGTCTGTCTGCCTGTCCGTCCCGTCTGTCCGTGGACACGATAACTCAAAAAATACTGGACCGATCAGTACCAAATTTGGTACTCATGTATGTTAGGTCAATACCACCTATATGATTGGTTTTCAGATAAATCGGTCAACGCTAAGGAGTGGCGACGGTTAATGGCTCAAAAAACTTTTTTTTCGATATATCATGTAACATATCACTGTAAAGCTTTCTAAATACTGAGTTCAACGGTACCATCCGATTTGAGGTATCATACACCGTTTAGGTGTTATAGCGGTTTTTATTTTTGTATCATCTTCTGAACGGCATTGAGCTCATGCATTTAGTATTTAGTTTTCACTATGGAACACTATAAGTTTTTATGGCTTTTCTCAACATCGTTACATCAACGCTTTCGATAGATTCATCTCTGACTTTACACAAGTCGTTGTTTGATTTGATTATGATAATGATAAATGATATGATGTCTGCAGTTGCTGCAGTGCAATATTGGTAATATAGTTGTAATATAGTAAATTAATTGAGCTGGTAGAAATGTAAACAATTTTTATCAATTTGCTGAATGAGGTATGGATGCCCAATGTTTTGCTGAATTTTGTTTGTATTGGTAATTAATCAAACGTCTAGCATAAATTTTTCATAATTTATTGGGTTGCACGAAAAAATATTATACATAAATGCTTTTGCTTTTGTAAAACTAAGATTGAGTTATCGAGTACACTATACATAACATACGATTTATATAGGTATGTAAAGTTTACTTTTTGAGTTTTAATTATTTTTGTTCTTACGCGGAAATGGGTATTCCGGATGATTTTCAGCTCTGGAAAACAGAATTATCCATGTAATTGTATAATTTTCAAAAAGTATCTTGTCTTTTGAAAAGTTTTATTTGTGTACTATTTATTTATAAAATTACACGCCCCAAGAATCCGGAGANTTTGAAAAGTTTTATTTGTGTACTATTTATTTATAAAATTACACGCCCCAAGAATCCGGAGAGAAACTCCGTCCAGCTTCCCCTTTATCTAGCTTTCTCAGTTCTGCAAGTTCCTCTGGGGTGAACTGAATGTCAAATATCTACATAGATTGTCAATAGAATATACTTGAATTTTGTTAAATTCAACTTTTGAAATTCATTTTGCAAGTTTGAAGAAGATTAAACTTGACAAAGCCATACAAATTATTGAAAATTTGAATATTTATGAATTTACTTGAATGTTTTGCACAATACGTTCAGGGGTAACACTTTTTGGAATAACAACCATGTTTTCCTCCGTTAAAAATCTTAAAAGTACTTGAGCTGGAGTCTTTCCTTTTCTGTTGGCAATTTTTCCTACTGTAGGATCATCAAGCAGTCCATTTGACTCAAAATTTCTGAAATAAAGTGCATGCATGTTGAAGTAGCTCAAGACACATTGTATTGTTGACAAATTTACTCATGTACATATATATAGTTTACAGCAATGACCTTCCTTGTGACTCATTCCAAGCTTTTCGCCCAGGAGAACCAAAAGGTCCGTATGCACAAACTGTGACGCCTAGTTTCGAGCATGCATCACGAAGAGGTTTGTTCTGGAAGTATGCGTTAACCTCAACTTGATTATTCATTGGCTTGTGCCGGGCACTTTTAACTATTCGTTGAACTTGCTCCGCATTAAAGTTGGACACTCCTAAGGACTGCACTTTTCCAGCATCAACCTCAGCTTCCAAAGTCTTCCAAACAGCTAGCAGATCAGTGGTCATGTCCAAAGCCATTACACCATCGTTCATTGGATATAATGTGGCATCATCCTGATACTCAAGACCAATTGGTGAATGAATGAGGTATAAATCTATATAAGATAACTGTAAACTTTCCAGGGATTTACGAAGGAAATGTGGTGCTTTCTCTGGAGTTAAACCTATCGGTGGAAGCTGTAATTTAATTTAATCAGCAAACGATTTTTTAAATCAATATACTATTTATATTTAACATCCGGGAATAAGAAATCTACTAGCTGAATTTGTATGTAACTGCACTCAAATCTGCCCATTAGCGTACTTTCGTAACGATGAAAAGTTCCTCACGCAGAACTTTTCCAGTGTCAAGCCATTTTTTAAGAACTTTACCAATTGCTCTTTCGTTCTTGTACATGTAAGCTGTGTCAATGTGCCTATAACCAGCTTCAAGTGCAGCGTCCAGAGCCACTTCAAGTTGATTTTCATCAGTTGCCAGCCATGTTCCTAAGAAGGGTTATATACATACAACGTAGCACAACGATTAATTAATACATACGGTTAATTAAATTTATGCAGCATCATTTTAACTTTTACCAAGAAAGAACTATTTCTTACCTAATCCAACAACTGGCATTTTTTGCCCATTTGTGAATTTTATTGACTTGGCCATTTTAATGCAAAGAAAATAATACTTGTGGAAAAAGTCCAAAATGGATTACCGTAGTGTAATGCTACAATCTGCAATTCAAGTAATTCGCTATTTGTCAACGTTTTCTCCTCTATTTGCGGAGTGATAAAATGGTGTCGTAAACTGGCGCTGCTGAGCACAAATATTATCATTCATGGCTTTTACAGATATATATAAAGTTTCTATTATGAGCAAGCACTTTGCGCGAACTGATTGCAATAAATGATTAGCGATAAATTTTTAAATAGCTTGACATAAGCTGAATTGAATATTATACAGTTGGAAAATGATTGGGACAATCTTTAGGTAAGCAAGTATATTCAAGGTTGGGGGGGACTGATAATGTGTTGAATTCAAAAATGTAATGCATGCATGCAATCATTTGATCTTCACATAAATTATCTGAGAAATTTACACGAGTACATAGGTATTTGCTATTGCGTAACCTGTAAAACAAAGTGTAAACATAAGATGCATAAAGTGCCCGTTCAATCAAATAGATACTTTTAATGTCAAAATATTCAAAGACACAGCATTAAACGTATGTGGTTGCAATAGATAACCAACAAAGGCAGCAAACTGATGTACAAGTGTGCTGTAACTAGATAATGATACAGTGTAAGCCGAGTATGGTGCATGTAGGCAATTCAATTAATTAACTAATTTACGTATCAATTATGTCTGACATGCGATATTATAACGCAGCGTCACGAATGATGTATGAAAACTATGTTTATGAAACTTCATAAGCTTTAAAATAACCGAAATCTCTGAGAAGGGAGGTGTCATGAGTCTATCAATCTCTTTTTCCCTGAGAGATACCTTACAAAATCAATATGTGCGAGGTTCCAGCCTTCGGTCCGTACTCAACAAACCTTGTGAACGAAATAAGCTATCAATACGAAATTTTGCATGTGCGCGGTGAAGGTCCATGGGAAAACCGCTTTGATTTTGGAGTGGGGCTTGTTAAGGACCTGATTCAGACTCCTGTATGTTTAAATTTGCTGTAATTCAGAAACATAAGCTGCTAGCAACACCAAATTTGGTATGTAGACATTTTCGACTGAGATGAGAATGAATGGAGTTTCAGAGTTCGCAGGTGCCAGACATGTACCGGAAAATTTGCTATAACTCCCGAACGAGTGTGGTTTTTAACACCAAATATTTTGTTATCAAGATACTTATTCCGACTTTGACTTTGACTAACTGACTTCAAATGCGATCGATTTAGGGAGCTATCTCTTAACATCTTCATTTTATTTATTTTATTGCTGTAGAATACTGCACAACCATCTATACTCACTCAACTTTACATCCATTTAAGTTTAACTATAAATAGAATAAAAAATCCCATGCCAATCAGTGCTCAATCTGTACTTTCTTGTAAATCCCAAATCATTTGCATTATGAGTACCTGTATTTACTGGTTATGCCCT
>JAHZMZ010001763.1:0-13696 GCA_027743805.1 Lepidocyrtoides sp. E14
GTTTAATGCAGTGCGTGCAGTCGAGTCGACGGGAGTCACGAGTACGAGTCTTCATTTGCATAATTATAAATATGTAAAACCTGGATCTCATTACATCGTAATGCAATTGAATCCACCGCACATTGCCAAGCATAAAAATTTCACAGTGTGTTGGTAGTAGGAAATCCAATCAACAATAAGTACCTTAACCTTAGTAAAGACGTTGTTTAAGGGGGTATGAGTAGATTTTCGCATTTTCATCAATGCAATAATTGCCAACTATGCTTTGAAAAAATCCCGAACCATTTCTCGAGAACTTGATTTACCTAAGTACTCTTATTTGATCAGTATACATTAATCAATCACTTAACTTATTCTTATCCACAGGACTGGAAATCATCGTATTTTCTTCGATATTATGTCAACGAAAAAGCAATCTTGTTTGGGAAACAAAATTCCTCTAAAACTGCCTGGTAAACGTGCGTCGTTTCATAATGACGAGAGGTTAGGCGGAAGGGCAACCTCCCTACATAGAATTACTTCCGAAAATACTACAAGGTCGGCTATCATTCACTGAAAATCTGGAAATGAGAGATTTTCTAATATTAAGAATTTATTAAATCTCTTTTAGTTTTCTTTTGATATTTAAATTGCCACTTAAAATGTCATTTTTTCTTCTCAAGACAACTTCAAATCGCTACAGGAGGACGGTACAAGTACTTGATTTTTACGAAAATTCTCAACTTTCTCAAAACCGAGTTTCTTGAGGAGAGAGAGAAGCGACCAACATTGAATCAATTGTTGGAAAGTGTTGACGAGTCTAACGTATCTGAAGGGATTAAAGAGGTAAATTTTATTGAACTGAAAAAATGACATTCACTAAAATCTAAGTGTGGTTGTATTTTGTGTAGTGTAGAGGTATTTAAACGCTGGTTTTCATTGATAAATTTGTAGTGGCTAGCGGAAAGGGCTCTAGATCATCCTCGAGTACGTGTTGTGTTTCCACGACATGGCCCTCTACCTATTGCACCTCGGTACGCGTATGAGCCTCCTCTGCGAACATGCAACTCACAAGCAGCGCTTTTGAAAACATTGAGTTTGATGCATAAAAATCATGAAGGAGGACTTCCCAGAAAGTTAGTGGAAGACTCGGTATCTGTAGCTGATCGGATCATCAAGGTGAATATACTTAAACCTGTACTATCTGAAGTGAAACCCATTTTACTGAAAATACTTAATATCAGCATATCAGTTGTGTTTCCTCTTTTCTTTCAGAATCTACTTGAAGAGGGTAAAATAATTCAAGTGACTTGTCGGAGTAAATGTCAAGTTTTATTCTACAAAGCTTCAGAACCAGAGCTGGATAAGTGTGTTGTGGATAATCGTTTTGTTGAATTGTGGCGAAAAGTAGATGTCGGCAACAAAGAGATGGGCCATATAAAAACTCACTTGAAGAATCAAGGTACTTATGTTATAGACGATGAGACATTAGCTGAAGAAGCTCGGGAAAGGAAAAAGGCGGAGGAGGAAATGGAAAAAGCTCGCCAGGCCCACAAAGTGAAGCGTCTGCGAATTTCCAAGAGAATAATAAAAGATAATTCTCACATTCAAGACGAGTTGCTGGACTTTGGCGAAGAAATGATTTAAACGACCTAACCATAATACATTTAGTACTTACACAAATTGTGTAACACAAAACAATAAAAGTCAGATTATTTGAACAGGTTATTTTTACGATGCAACATCAACAAATTTATTTATTCATTGAATCAACCATACACTCGATTGTACAAGCTAGCTTTCCACTTTAGAGGGAACTCCCAGCAGAGTCGGCTCTGAGCTTGATCTTGAGCTAGGTCTTCTTTGACGACCACTACCGGCACCTCCTGAACCTCTCCTACCTCGGCTTTCGGATTCCGTTCCGCTATCGTTGTCTGATGAGTAAGACATTGTTCTAGAGTGACGCCGACGGGGAGGGGATCTGGAGGGTGGTTTCAATGTTGGAGAACTCTCCTTACTACTTTCCGATACTTTTCTTTTCCTATGTTGATTCTTAACATCCCAGATCATACTTTGACGTTGAACAACATCCGGGTACCTCGATACAAATGAGTGGTCATATGGAAGTAAAAACTCCCATCCTTTCTTGACAACTCGCCTTGATACGTTACTGAGAATTTCCGTCAGTTCATCATTGGGTAAATGTAAAATAGGTAGGAGCTTTCGTCTTTCAACCAAACTATGCTCAGTGAAAAAGCTCAACTAAAATGTTTGAGTAGTATAAATATTATTATTATAATCATGCCTCTACAATCGCTGAAATTTTTTGAAACATACTTAAAATTTGCTTACAACTGTGTCCCTTGCTGCTTGCATTATTGGACCTGCCACACCATTTGCGTTTGATTTATAATCATCTGGATAAGACACTTCACTTCGAGCTACCCAACAGCCCTGAACCAAAACGGCAACAGTTTGCAAGGTTCTCAAAAGAGTTGTGTCATCTACGTTTACGCGGAGTCTTGTTCTTAGGAACTCCACTATTTGATCATATCGCATTACTTTACCTGCGGAGTAAAAATAAGCAAATCTTATAGGACCAGCTTGAAGAAGGCTTCCAGAAACGATTTATGATATTAAAATATCTCAATACAAATAAAAATTAAACTTACCATTCAAAATAAGAATTTTCAATTGGTCAGGAAGTGACATTTCTTTCATGCCCTGCACGTTAACTTTTGGATGCGCTGATGAAGTTTTGACCATTGTAGGTGTAGGCTTATCAGACCCATCAATCACAGTCTCAATGTGCCGAGGGAAAAGTTTGGCAAGATAGTCCTTTTGCGTCAGGACAAACATGGGCTCATCATTATCCGTGTTTGAAGTACAAAGTTGTTTGAGTACATCTCTGTCAGTATCTAAATACTTCATGGTGACCCAAGGTTCTTCTTCTTCTTTTTTCCGCGCACTGAAAGACGATTTACTAGTTGTCGGCTTATTGGGATCTAAAGGATTTCTCTTAAATTTGACCGTGACTTTTTGAGCTTCTTCGTCACCTTCCTCTTCAGTCTCAGCTCCAGCATTTTCTAATTTTAAATTCAAAATACGCAATTAAATAATGTTAATCGTTACGTGAAATTCAGGAGAGAGGCGCACACAATGTAATTATCACACACCATGCTTAGCTCTAGCTTTATCGGCCTTGTTCAAAAATGGCAACGTCGGCTTCATTTGAATAACGGATTTTAAAGATGTTAAATGGACGGTGCCATTTTTGATTATCCCTGCCACGTACCGGGGGGAACTAGTAAGTTTAGGATGACATGTAGATTCCAAGACAGTTTTATCAATTTTTTTCCTTGTATCACTACCAATCAAAATTTACCAAATCAGCATAATACAATCAACTCGCATCAATTCAAATTGTTAAGCGTATTTACACTTTGCTGTAAAAATTAGGATAATTATAATATTTACGGCATATATTCGTCTTCATTAAGTCCTAGTCCCTCCGCTGCGTCTGCCAAAAGTTCGCCGTGAAAGTCATCATAATATTCCGATTCTGCATCCAACGCCAGCGTAAGCTGTACTTTGTCCATTGTTGGCTTCAGTTTTGACTAAATCACCGTAAAAGTCGGAAGAATTACTTCACGGAAGGCACTTATAATGTGTAATAGTAATAAATATAACAATAATTATACCTCGATAATTTCGGACTCCTTTATGGGAACCGTAGCGGGTCGCTGAGGATATTGGACAACGTACAGCTTCTTGGACAATGCCTTTGACAGGTACACAGGAATCTGCAAAAGTAATAAAAATTCCTCAAAGATTTATTGAATTTTACTTTACATATAGATACTAGATACATACACATCATGCACGCATGTCACATCAAATGTCAGAAATTATTTTATCACAAGTAATACGCGAAAATCAGATTTACCTCACAAATGACCTTTTCTTCATCTTGGTCTTGATCACACATTTTTATTTATTACAGCCAATCGATTACTGAATCGGCGGAAACTATTGACAGTGCAAAAATTATTGTCAAATCTTGTAACGTCGGCCGGTATGCGGTTCCTTCATTTCAATGTAACCGTTATTTTGCCTGTTTAATTCACCCCTTTCTTCTCCAGAGTATTATCCTACAAAATTTGACCACGTTCTGAGCCGTTAAGGTACAAGGTACTGTAGTACTACTCTGAACTTTGCACTGAGGAATTCTAAGAGAATGACTGGCTAACTGCGGCTAACTAAAGGAAATTTAATATAATGCACGTGACGGCGATTGTTCTGACGTGATGAAATAATGTGTATTGCGTGTACTAGTGACGGACAACAACTGACAATGTAAACAAAATCCAAGAAATCACGAAGTCAGGCAGCACCATCCAAAATACACCACAGCCGCTCTTCTTTTAATACCATGCCTTCATACGAAACAGCATGCAACATGCAAGACAAGCGAGAAGATATCTACTTAGCCACAGCTGACACCTTTTCCAGAGGGGTCGAAGTAAGTGAATCTCATTATCTCATAATCTCATCTCATCATAATAATAATATTATATGATGATAGTGATTACTGATACTTAAAATGATGAAAATTGAAAAATGGCAGTAATTTAATTTAATGAGCCGTGTCTTTAGTGCTTTTAACCATACGTTATTTACATGCACGTGTCTTATCGTTGTATGTGGATTGTGATTGAACATGAAATTTAGATGATTTACGCAATTTTGGTAAACTGGGATATATTTTTTTTTGGCCCAGAAAGAAACGGTATTAATACCAGAAATAAAACTTTCTGTGTCGCGTCGCTGTGTATCTTCTTACACTACTCGAATGTCAATCAGTAGTGTCTTGCTGGAACTGTACAAGCTTGTGTATGTAATTATTTCTAATTTGTAATGCAATCAACAAATTTAAATTTGGCAAATGTATTTAATGATTCAATAAAATTGAATCGTAAACAAAGGAAACTAGAAAAGAATGTTCATAAATTTTGATTACAGATAATTGTTGGGAAAGAAAAGCATCACTGCCGCTGCACTTGCCTTCCTGCCGTCAATTNTAAATTTGGCAAATGTATTTAATGATTCAATAAAATTGAATCGTAAACAAAGGAAACTAGAAAAGAATGTTCATAAATTTTGATTACAGATAATTGTTGGGAAAGAAAAGCATCACTGCCACTGCACTTGCCTTCCTGCCGTCAATTGTCAATTAAATTGAGAATTGGAGAAGGTGAAAGGGCAATAAAATGGCTTCTGCTGGCGCTGCTTCGGGGAAAATAGTCCTCATTGGTAAAAGTCATGATTATGATGAAAGGTGGATGTGGTTGTTTGTTACTTTAAAAAGGTGGTGGAGCAAGGGCCATTCTTGGAAAGCTGAACATAATTTTTTGATCATTTAAAGGAGGCGGATCTGGTTTTATTGGATCAGCACTTACAAAAGCACTTAAATACAAAGGCTATGGGGTTAAGATTGTATCAAGAAGACCGGGCCCACTAAATATGAGCTGGGTATGTTTGGGTTTAAGAGGTTTCAACAACATTTTTTAAAAAATTTGATTCATTTTATTCGACGTAAAATTTTTTTAAAATTACAGACAGATTTAGAGCGAAAGGGTCTTCCAGATAACTGTGCGGGAGTCGTCAGCATGGCTGGTCAGAATGTTTTTGATATCACAAGAAGGTGGACTCCTGGGTTCCAACAAAATGTTTGGGCTAGTAGAGTCATTACAACTAGAGCTCTCGCCGCAGCGATAAACCTTGCTGAAAAAAAGCCTGAAGTATTCATCTCTCTTTCGGGCGTAGGATTTTATAAGCCGTGTGCAACTACAGAATATACAGAAGAGAGTCCTGGAGGAGACTTTGACTTTTTATCAAGGTTGGCAAAAGATTGGGAAGACGCTACCCATCTCCCGCCATCCTGTAATAACGTTAGAAAAGTCATTATTAGATCAGGTTAGTTGAGAAATTTGCTACAATATTGTCTAAATTTGATTTGGTCATCATGCATTAACAAATTGTTGATCTTGTTCTAGAGAACGATTGAATTAGGATATCGTTTTGACTTCAAAGATATAGATTCGGCAGTTAAAACAGTTACTGATACAGTTTATGCAGATCAGTAAGTAGTTTACTTGCATATAATATTAAGAATCAAAAAGCCAAGTGACCATCAATGCTGCACTGAAAATTTAACGTGAAAGTGTCGTTGAGTGACGCTGGCAATATGATAAAATATCTGGCAGTGTGCTGAGCGCATGGTCAGTTTCGTCGTTAAACAGGAACGTATCTCGCATTTTTTCGCAGTCAAAAAGATTATGCCATGAACTATACCATGTACTCTACCTACGTAGTTTTTTTTGTATACAAATAATATGATGGAGTTGACGATTAAAGTATAATAAAGAAACGAGAATTGATTTATCAAGATAGTTTTTATTCAGTCGTGCTCAGTTGCGCATCCGCTTCATCAACTATAGTCGGTGCATCGTCATACAATTCATCAAAATCCCACCCAAACTTTGAGCTTAAAAATGCAGAAAATCGTGTTACCTTATTTTTTAACTTCATTTCTGCTTTATCCTGATCTCTAATGTTTTGGAAAAATTTTTGCAAGCAGCTAAACAAAAAGTTATTACAAGTTACAATATCAACGAAAAAGTCTTCGGGAACTTCACAGATTTGAAAGTAGAGGTCCGAAACAAATTCCGTGTAAAGTTTGGGATACTTGACGATTGCGTCATCGCTCTGACATATTAACTGCACCATTGATTTCCAGTGCTCAAAAGAGGAGTAACTTTGTCCGACCAGAAAGTTTACAAAGCTGTACTGTAACTCTGAGAGAAGATCTTCCGGTCTATCATCAAACACATAAAACACGTCACAATCTTTCTTTTTTTAAAAATGAGTTCATTTAATGCTGTAAATACACAATAAGTGCATATTGACGTGTGTTGTATACTTTTGAACATTAGTTAGCTACATACTTTTCCAATTTTTCCAATAGTTGCTCCAACTTCCATGTCTTGTCCATTTGGCATTTGGTTATCTGCGCCGGGGTTGAACCTGACGGATAGTTCTCTATTGGAATATCACTATACCTAATTCTAGACTGAAAAGATTCCGTCATTTTCGGCATATCATCTTCAGCCTTCTCCAGCCGTGACATTTTTTCTCGTGGTTTAGATGATTTTGAAGTGTTCTGGTCAGCATCAAGGGTCAATTCGGGTGCGGATAGAATCATACCACCGGGTGGATTCAACCGTTCCAGTGTAGAAGCTGGAAGGAATTAGAGGAAAATTAAATAAATTTAAATCTTCAGATACTAGATAGATAAATTGTAGTGAACAGTATAAAACATTGAACTTACAAGTAATACGACTGGTCAATGAGATCCACTTTCTCCACATTTCATATGGATAAGCACCAAGAAAGCGATCCATGTCCTCCATATGAGACTTGAGTGTGTCTCGTTCTTCCTCTGAACAAACATCAGTACTGAGAACTTCAGTCTTACAGTCATATTTTCTTACAATTAGCTCTTCTTTCTGGAAAACATGAAAGAATCCACTCCGGGGTGCAATATTTTGGTGATCTTTGCTTACGGTACTGGATAAAAAAAATTATTTTTATATTTTTTGTCATCCATCACACAAAACCTTCCATTTTAATTTTGTAACTAGATTTTCGCAAAAATAACTTACCTAAAATATAAGAAATGCAGTCCCGGTGGAATCATTTTAATTCCACGAAACCTTTCTCCAGCATTCCAACTTTGCAAGTCTATACCGATTTCAGTCCCAACTGGCACATTTAAGAACACAAATGTCGCACCTTCCTTGAATAATCGCAAAGCCACGTCCGGTGGCATCTCGGAAGTTTTTGGAGGGGATGTTGACATGTTTATAGGACTACAATGTTGATTTTGAATGGACTGAGATGTGGAAGCCATTGTAAATACTCTGCTAATTTTCACTTGTTATATGGACAATGGAAGCCTATTTAGTGCTGGATCAGATCAGAATTCATCTGGAGACATTAATCACTAAAAGTTTTTATTATTTAATGTAACAGGGTTCCAAATTGACAGCGCAAGTGTGGAAACGCACCAAAATAGAATCATTTCTCGGTTCGGTTTTGCCTCAAGTTTTGCACTTGGTTAAAAAGTAAACACAATGACACTATCGATACTAATAATATGCAATGCACTACGCATGTTGCACCTGACTATGACTATACTATGACACCAGGTACTAGGTAGATATGTATGGTATTGGCGTAGGTTATCTAACCTTTACACAACCAACCGTCCAACACATAATATTATGGGTACATACTATACAAATACAAGCATACATACATGCGTGTTTTATTACAGATTTCGGATGGACCATCCGGATTCTAAAAAAGGCTAGTCATAATATTTGTCAATCGATCTACTTCTAGACGCTGCAACCAAATTTCATGAAATTTGCACAGTATATTCGAAACTATCGTATATACTTTGGTGCCTAATTTCAGCTTTCTGGCTTTTAACGGTTTTGAAATAATTAACTATTTTGATCAAGTGTTATTGTTAAGACCAGTAACCCGTGCAGACTTTGTAGAAGCCTGAATTATAAGCGCCATCTTAAGTTCATTGTAAATCAGCAGTTAAACACTAATTCACTAATTCAATTTTTGCTGATAAAATTGAATTACCAGGTCAAGGGACGTGGACCCCTCTGCATGTGGCACGTAGTGCCATCGTAATCTCCATTCTTGATTTAGTCCAAGTACCCGGTGGCAGGCTTTGGATAAGTCAGCAGCTAGGGGACATCAATTTAGAACTAAACGCACCTGTGAGGGGTTTGGGTAGCATGACATGCCACGCAATGTGATGAAGGCATTACTTAGGAGATGTCAAGTTTGCATTATGTATTGAATGTATGCAACTGTAAATGTCAGTTTCATAAATTCTGATAAGCTGTAAGCAGCAGAATGACAACGATTAAGAAACTGACAACGTTAGTGTCAAACACTCGACCCGTATCCACCACTAAATGAGTTATACATTTATTTTAACCGTCCAAACCACTAAAAGCAGAACGTTTTATATACATCACCCCCTTCAATCGTAACGTTGAATAGCTGAATATACATAACACCCCATCCCACTCAAAACCGAAGCGTTGTATATACGTCACCTTACCCCTTTAAACCGTTAGGTTGTATATGGCTCATCTCACCCCCTGAAAACCGTTAGGTTATATACGCATCATCCCACCCGCTCAAAGCCATAAGGTTATATATGCATTTCCCACCCTGCTCAAAGCCATAACATTATATTAAAATAACCTAACCTAACTTTAAATAACCTAAAATGACCTAAAATAACCTAACCTAACCTAACCTAGAATAACCTAACCCCGTTGTACTGTAAGTCTCGTTTATTAATTTAGCTGCCTTTAATGCTTTATGCAAAAATGTAAATCTTAAAATTTTAAAATCACATCACAAAAAATTACATGATGATAATTAACATTATAAGCTTGTTCCACTAGAACAGGCTTTTTATTTCCTTCATCTCTCATCATCATTATCAACACCTTTTTTCTCTTTGAAACAACTATACAGCCAGCAACTTATGCACAAAAATGCACATTAATCAATCCCAGTTTCCGTTTCACCTTAAAATTTTATTTAGTAATTGACTCATAAACAAACGTACAAAGTTGAATTAATGCATAGTCAAGTGCGTATTTTTGTAAAAGCCCGACAACAATATTGTCAACACTAACATAATACTCCTTCTTGATAAAATGAAGCAACAACAATAAAAATGTTTTGGTTTGTATCACAATGGATTCATGAAAAAGCAACTTGCAATTTGAAGGTTCGGTTGGATTTAAGGGAAGACATTCCTTTGAACCTGTGTTACTATAATTTTACAGTGACAACCCTTTGTTCTCAAATCAACTTACGTACATAAGGTAATAAGCAATTATAAATCATACCAGGTATTGATTCCTTAATTCTTACATTATACACAATAAACGAAATATAAGTAAATACATGATATCTGTTTGTAAATCACAATATATGTCCTTCATTCCTCCCTCCAACGTATTAAGCGAAAATGTCATTCCAAGAACACACAAGACAGTTCGGAAGCAGCATTTTTAGAACCCTTAGAGTGTTCAACTTCCCGAATCTCAGAGAGATTAACGTCATTCTGCACAGTCGTTGTTGTTGGCGGAAGTGTAGCTTGTGGGTCCGGGGATGATGTAGGTTCACCGAAAGAACTTTTAAAAATCTTCTTACTTGTATCCATTTCTTCAATCTCATCGGCATTATTCCCCTCGGAGCTAACAGCGCGTTTATTTCTGCTTTTCACATCAGGACCCGTACAGGGTGCTGGAGAAGCCAGTTGCGAAAGTCTTTCACTATCAACGCTTACATTTGCATCCGGAATCGCAACAGATATATCAAGTGACGGTTTTCCAGTAATTGGTGCTCCAATAACAGCCCTCTGGGGTTGAGATGATGCTGAGACTGTTGTGGCTTGGGAAAGTGATACTGGAACTGTTGTGGCTTGGGAAGATGTTGTTGCTGTCTGTTTACTTCTTGAAGATGCACTGTTATGATCATCTTGTCCCATTATGTAAGGCCTGCCCTCTCTCTGATGCTCATTCTTTAGCTTGCTCACGACATTATTTACCCCGATTCTTATGGAATACGACATGTTGTCTACTTTGTACACCCCTATAAGGGTGTCCGCAAGCTCAAACATGTTTGCACGAAGCGAAATGATGATAAATTGGGTGAATTTAGTACGATCCTACAGGAAAACGGTTAAAGAACAAAGGTTATTAGCAGATTCAAATGTGAATGCATGCAATTATGGAACTTTTGAATGGACAGCATTTTTATAGAACTTGCTTTAATGTAATTAGCGATTATAGACACATTCTGAAAGTCCAAGGCAGCATCAATTTCGTCCATAACGTAAAATGGGCTTGGTTTGAAGTGATGAAGTGAAAAAACTAAAGCAAGAGAAGACAAGGTTTTCTCACCACCCGATAAGTTAATAATTTTCTTCCATGTTTTCCCTCTAGGCCGAACGCTGCAAAAAGAATACGCAGAATTAACCTTTATATTTAAATTCACTACATCCTTAGAAAGGTCATATTTGAAAAGTCAATATACCTAAAATCAATTCCGCATGAGAAGGGATCTGTAGTATCAACCAAATCTAATTCGGCATCACCACCCATTGAAATCATTCGAAAGAGCTCCTTCACTTTGGCTGATATTTTGGAGTATCCTTCCATGAATTCTGTCATACGCTGAGCTTCCAGGGTCATATAAACTGTATTAATTACATCTCTTCTCTTATTTACAGCGTCCAAATCAGCAATCTGCTGTGATAGTGTTACGCACTACAAAAAAACAACATACAACATAAATACATATACGTGCACAGCAAATTCGATGGATAAAATCTAATTTTTTAAAAGACGATTAAAAAAAATATATATTCACAGCAGTTTTATAGTCATCGATGATGTCCAAATTTGGTTTTTCTCGCTTGAGCTTATTTGCATACTTTGCTAGTTTAGATTCCAGCTTCTTAATATTAGTTTTTTCTAGTTGTTCCTTTGTTAACATTTCCAAAGGTTTAACTTCCGTTTCGGGAATATTAGATAGTTTAAATCTTTGTAGGGAAGTGGTGAAGGAACGTTCTTGATGTTCATGAGCTGTAATATCTTGAAAAAGGGTCTGGAAATGGTTATCTACGTCCACTTTCTCCTTGTTGAGCCTTTTTTCTTCTTTATCAAATTCATCCGCTTTAGACTTCAGTTCTGTATAAACTTGGTACTTTTCTTCTTTATCGACCTTCAGTATTCTCTTCTCTTCTTTCAACTGCTTTGTAATGCCTTCTAAATTTTTTTTTTGTTCACTCATTGCCGCCATTTTAGATGGAAGCAAGTCAACGTCATCTTTAAGCTTGTTCTTCATTGTCTCTGCTTTACTCTTATTCTTTTCAAAATTCCTTACCTCAACGTTCTTCCTGTTTATTTCCTCCTTCACCATTTGAATTTGTTCCTTAAACTTATTCAACTTTTCCAAAATCACCTTCTTTTGATCATCATTTAGACATCTGACTTTCTCTGTGGCTTCTTTGACCTGTTTTTCTGCTTCACGGTAGGGTTCCATTACCGTCTCTAGTTCTGTATTCGCCTTCTCTATATTCTTTAACTTTTCTTGTAGTACCTCCTCGGAAATCGTAGCGGCTTTTACTTTTTCCTCCTGTTGCTTTATCATTTGACTCTTCATAGGGATAATCTTCTTTGAAGCTTCTAGGTCCGCGTTGTCGTTTGTAATTTTCACCTTTGCTTCAGCAATTTTCTTTTCAATACTAAAAGCTTCACTCTCGTACTTTTTCTTTTTATTAGATACGTCTGAAAATTCCTTCGCTGCAGCATCTAGCTTTGTCTTGAGTGCGTCTAATTGCTGCCTGGACATGTAATTTCCGAGTCGTTTGGACATTTCAGAATTAAATTTGCCAGACGTCGGTTTTTGACCACCCCCAAGTAAAGAACCTACAAGCATTCAAAACCAAGTGGTGTGATTGGTGGATCATGCAGAGCAAAGTTGGCGGCAGCGCTTTTTTGCAAAAATAATTGCAGCTAAAAATTGTCTTTTAAACATACCTGTTGACTCGATGACATCTCCTTGACATGAAACCACCCGATGTCGCACACTTACTCCATAAGCAACTTCGGAAGCAATATCCAAGTTCTCAGCAACCTAAAAAAATAACAATGTCAAATGTAGCTCAGTTTAAAGTAATTAAACAATAAAGTTAAAAGTTATAACATGAACACCACAATGGACAGTGATAATGAAACAAAAAAAATTGTAGTACTGTACCAGAGTATCTTTGAAGGCCTTGTAAAAAACTGGGATAATCTCAGGTGGACGTATTCTCAATAAATCAAAAATTCGCAGGGAATTCTTGGGTGTTTGAAATGGCTGTTTGCACCTTTCCTCGAAATATCGTCCCATCTTACTCACACACACAAAAGTCTGATGTTGTAACCGATTGTCTTTAAGAAATTGAATACAGGCTGCACCTGTAGAGTCGTCGTCTACAACCCAGTCGTCCAGCATACTGGAAGCCACTGTAGCCGCAAAGTTGTATTTTTCGTCAATTGTCGCTAAATCTTTGAGCCTTCCGTAAAGCCCTGGGAACTGACCCTGCCCTTTGGCCGCAAACAGGGCCTTATCTACTCTATCCGTCATCATGCCCCCTTTTGCAGCCTCTTTTGCTTCTCCATACTGATCACGAAGATTCATTAAAGTGTTGCGTTTTTCAATTTCAGCATTTTCAAGCTCCACAGCTTTTTTCTTTAACCTTTTGGACTCATTTTCTTTAATGAAAACGTCCTTTAGTGATGAATCAAGACCTCTTTCTGATTTCCTCCTGACTAGATTCTCCAGCTCCTGCAACTCTTTCTGCAGCTTTGCCAGTTTCTTCTTCTCTTCCATTTCGTTCTCCTGATAGCGTTTCAAGTCATTTTGCAGGCTGTCCCGTGCGACTTTTTTCTCATCAAAAATAGTTTTCACTTTACGAAGCTCAGCCTCTGCCTTCTTTTTCTCAATAACAGCTTGGTCAATCTTTCCATTGAGACGTTCAATATCATTTTTTGTT
>JAHZMZ010001764.1:0-11213 GCA_027743805.1 Lepidocyrtoides sp. E14
TTGTATCCACCTCACCTTATTATTATATCAGTCGGAGAATCAAGAATACTACAAAAAAGTGAAATTGGATCTGCTAGGCTCTATACAGTCAAGTCAACTCAATTTTCGGAAGGGACGACGACGACGACAACGACACAAGATAAAATGGATAGATATATGATACTGCATTGCCATTATCGTTGTCACTCTATTCCTCCACTTACTCACACTCAAGTCAACAACAGTCCATCCAAACCCTCCGTTATTCCTAGCCACTTGTTTTTTTCTCCTCTCTCCTCTCTTTCACTTTCTTTCTATCTATCTATCCCTCCTTTGGGCTACTACTATCATCATCAATAAAATTCTCTGGAAAAACACACCAAATTGCAGTCGAGGATCTACTAAAATACGGAGATGCAATGCAAGCAAACAGAAACCGATTGAGCTGAGATAAAAGAGAGAGAGAAAAAAATAATAATAAAAGGGAAAAGTACACGTCAGAGAAAACGACATCACACGTACATAAAATTGTACAACCTAATAAAAAAAAGCTAAATTCTCTTCGTGTTGTTACAATTCTGAACTCTCCATTGATATAAATATGTATACCTACTTACTCACAGATAATCCCTATTATTCCCAATGGCGACTTTTGCAACCGTCACTTTTACCAGTGGTGGTGTTAAAGCAACAGAACCGCTAGTGTTACTATTACCCACGAAAAATAATAATGTAGGTAATTGTGTACGTGTCAGCAAAAATACCAGAAGCCGACCAAGTCTTCTTGTTACCTTGAACGATTATCGCTATGAAAAAAAAAATCTCGTAAAAAGTAGACCAAAGATTTTATGCTTTTGTTTTTGTTTGCACTGTTGAGCTGCTTTTTTCCAGTGAGGTGGTCACTATACCAGTGAGTGTGAATGCTGGAGAAAATGCAATTCACTGTACCTTAAAAATTCAATGTACTATAAGCCTTTTTTTAGCTTTCCTCTACTAGCAACATAAATTTTAGTGCTAGTACTACTACGCAAAAAAAAACTTTATAACTCTGAGAGAAAAACTCTGTTTTGTTTTTGTGATACTTCTTTAAGTACTTTAGGGGCCCAACTGGGTTTTGTGTTGTTGTTTTTGTTTGGAATTTTTATCTTGATTTTTTTCTGCTGATAATAGCCTATAGGCCAACTTACAAAAGACGCACGCTATGGTAGTATGTAGTATCATCAAACAATGTACACAAGTAAGGTTGACTGATCATAAACAGTAGTAGTGGGTGGAAATAGTGTTGTTTCCGGCACTTCTTTGTGTGACTTCCTTTTAATTTGTCTGTTTATTTGTTAAAGTAGTACCATCACCACCACCACCACCTCCACCAATTTAGGTGATGAACTTTCTTTAAGGAATTTTTTTTTCTCTCTCTCTGAATTAAATTCTTTCCTTGATGACGACGACAAGCTAATTGAATAAAAGAAAACTTTGATGGAAAATAAACTTTATTTTTTTTGGGAAGAAAAAAGAAAAGTTAAGCTGTGCCAAAATTGGCGAAATGAGTGGGTTGAGAAAATTTGTTGATTTTGTATTATAATTCATTTCAAATATATATGATTTTCTATAATCCAGAAAAGCATGCAAGGTGACCTTTATAGAATTAATATATTTTTTTATATTATTATTAAGGTTGATGTTGTCCTTGGGACCCTTAAAAGAAAAGTAGACTATGACTAGACCAATAAAAATGTAGAGACACAAAATTCAGCAAACAATGTAGATAGTTCAATCAAGCCAAAAGCAAACATTTTTTCTCTTCTGCCTTTTTTTCCCTGGAATATAATATGCTATGATGCATCACCTTCTTTTTATCCTTTTCTTGGGGATTCACTGTCACTCACAGTCACTTACTCGTGGTGAGTCACTATACTACTTGATCTTGATAAATATACCAGGCAGTTTTCTCTTTTAGACGATAAAAAATGCCGCTGGGTTTGTTGGGTCAGTACTAGTCACTACTGGCATGATGATGGTCAGCCAAACAGAAGTAAAAAGAAAGTTGAGTGGATCAAGTGAAGTGGATCAAGTTTCAAAGGAAATAATACATTATATTTTTTTTCTTCTTTTGAACGACTAGAAGAAGAAAATGGTAAGCTGTCGATGCCGGTATTTTAGTTGATTTGAGTGAGTGACTGAAGGAGACTTGTAGCAAGTTGGTTTGTATGTGTATGTCGGAAATAAAGTGAAAGAAGAAGAGCTACTTTCTCTTTTTTTCTTCTTGGCCATTTGACTGACCATGAGAACATTATTTACCAGGAAAAAATAGTTAAAGGAGCAGCCGAATAGCAGACCGTTTTATTGAAAGCGAATATTTTTCCTAATGTTTGTTTTTTTCAGAGAAGGAAAAGTGGCGTGGGACGATGATGATAGAATGTGAACAAGATCGGATTTCCGAAAGTAGAAAAAAAACATTATCGTTTTATCTGCTACCTTGCATCCTGTTTTTTTGTGATTTTGCCTGAATAGATTTTTTTCAGTGGGTTTGATATGTTTTCCAGTGAATATGACCAGTTTTTCAAATAAAACATTATGCATGGTACTTACCGGAAGAATATATACAGTCTCGCAGTAGTTTTCGGGAAAACTTGTTCATCTTCTGATTGAAGTGCTGATGATGATGATGATGATGACGATGCCGCTTGTGTGCAATGCTAAAGCAGTTACTATTTTTTTACTTCCATGGTTTTCACGCGAAAATCACAGATAATATTGTAACTCCACTAAAATCACCAACAGCAGCACCATAATTTTTTATGAGTGTCCTTTATTCTAATAAATATTTTTATTTTTTGTTATTATACAAAGTATTCAGGCTTTTTCATCAATCTTTTCTTTTTTTTCTTCTTCCTGTCCTCATTTTTTTGTCCTTAACAACAACAGTAGTTGTTTTAAACTATAGTAGGCCCATCCAGACCAGACATTGGCTCATTCTCTGTAAGAGGTCGACTTACTCTCCGGTTAAAGTCTCTATCATCTCCGTACTGCTGATGATAGTTGAACAAAGTGTACAACCATGGAGGAATTTCGATATCTATGATGATAGTTAAAGCAAATTTAAAAAAAGTTGACCAAATATTTTTGCATGCATTTTTAGTGATTGAAATTTTTAAACACGTACTGTTAATTGTGAGAAAGGGCCTAATTAACGCCAACACAAAGAAGGGAAGCCACGAAAAAATAAATGCAGTCATGATAATACCCAGTGTGGTAGACGCCTTGTGTTCTTTCAGTCCTCCAAATAATTTCTCTGAAGTAGAGAGAGAGAGACATTTTATGATAACAGTTATTTAGTATACCATTTTACGTGAAGAGCATGTCAATTATCGTATATTTTTTTATGAATGGCCCTTTATTTTTGTCAAGTACCTTTCTTGATTCGGTGAATAGCACCACCCGAGAAAAAGTAGGTGACGGCACCTCCATGCGCCCCATTTTGCTGCGAGTGCTGCTGCAAATTAATGCTGTTTCTACTGTCAACTCTGTCTTGATGACGAGATCTTTGATGTTTTTTGTTGTTGTTGCTGTTGTACTTGTTATTTTTCAAAGGACTGCCAACACCAGATCCTCCAACACCTCCATTAGATTTCATTAAAAGTGGAGCGGTCACTCCCGCGTTTTCGCTGCCAGTGCTGTCCTTTTTGTTATTATTTGTTGAGGTGGCACCACCACCGTGTGTGATGGTGCTACCACCACCAGTGTCCTCAAGAGGAGCACAGGGAGATCCATGAGAAAAGCTGTTCCTCCGAATTGGGCTCGAGGTTGCTGATGAGCCTGACACTATTGTTGTAGATTGTCACTGGACTGCCACCCACGCTGTTTGTGACTAGAGCGCGGGTAACAAGAGGATGTTGATGATGATGATGATGTGCGGGTGTTGAGGAAGGTGTTATGGAAGAGCCTCCTCCTATACCACTTGTATTGACTAGGGTGGTGGTTACACCTGCACTTCCTCGTAGAGAGGCTGTGGAAGTATAGTTTGTGGCTATGCTGGGCGAGTTGTTTCTGTGAATTGACTTGTGTATTGGCGTCGTCACGCTAGGTTTCCAGCCCATTTGCTTCTTTTTGTCGGCAACCACACGGAGTATTTTTACGTAGACAACGACCATCACGCAGAGGGGTACGTAAAAGGAGGCCATTGTTGCGTAGATTTGATACCTGCAAAAAAATAAGCATGACAGTTTTGTAGCACTGGATAGAAGGTTATATCACTATCATTACTGGAAACAGGTACATCAGCGCAGCAATCGGAGCCCCCTATAGCACGTAACTTAATTTAATTACAATTGTAATTTAATTGTAATCTAATGTTTCGTTTATGGGGAAGATTTTGGTAACCTAGGTAAATCTTACAAACGACCATCACGCAGAGGGGTACGTAAAAGGAGGCCATTGTTGCGTAGATTTGATACCTGTAAAAAAAATAAGCGTGACAGTTTGGTACCCCAAGGCAAAGGTATATCACTATCATTACTGGAAACAGTTGCATCATCATAGCAATTAGAGCCCCCTATAGCATGTAATTTAATTTAATTACAATTGTAATTTAATTGTAACCTAATGTATCGTTTATGGGGAAGATTTTGGTAACCTAGGTAAATCTTACAATTTGTAACGATTGTAAGCTTACAATTTTTATGCAATAGGGGATATAATAGATGGCTACTTAGGCTGTAAATTAATGGGGTGAGGAGTTTGTAAAACAACTAATGCTACGGCATATACTAGCACTCTCATTTTAGTTAAAGTCTTTCGTGCAAATATATATAGCATTCGCGTTATATGTCTTACCAGAAATTTTGCGACACGGAGCAAAAGCTATTTCCATGCGAGTCCTCGTGTACATTACCAAGAAGAAGAACAGGGGGCAAAGAAACACATGCGGATCCCAACCAAACGACAAAAATCACAGCCAACATTCTCCTCGGGGTTGTTTTTGATGAGTATTCTAACGGTGTGGTTATCGCCCTATAGCGGTCCACACTAATACCACATAGGTTCAGGATAGACGCAGTGCAACAGAGAACATCCGCTAGAAAAAAAAAAATTGATAATCAATGAAATTTCCAACTTTTCCCAAATAATCTCAAATTTATACCAAGTCAATTCTAAATTAAGGTAGTAACAATTCAGCATATAAATTGTGATGACGGTAGTAGTAGTTTCTCTAGAATGACCAAAATTGGAATGTCATCATTAAGGCACAAACATAAATTACTAAATAATACTAAATTGCTTCATAATTAGCAATAGGATAGATTTTCACAGCCACCATCATCATCACAAACCAAACAATTTTCGCTTATTGCTTCCCAGTCAAATCCAGTCATTCATTTTCTCAAATGATCATCATCAGGGTAGGTACACACACACACCATCACTACATTTCCTTACGGAAAAGTGAAATCGGCATTCACCATGATGATGGGAAAATGCATGAAACCGCAAAAGGAAATCCGTTTTTCTGGGGAAAGTTATGGGAACGGGAAAAGTAAAATAGCATTCCATTCCATCCATCACCACTGCCTACCTAAGTAAAAGTGTGTTCCGGATATCATATATATGCTTATCCACTTGTAAATAAGCTTTACATTATAGAGACTTTGTTAGTCCAACCAACCAAAAGTAAAATGTATGCATAATGATTATTCAGTGCAAAAGCTGTATAGACTAATCATAAAACTAATTTTCTGTTCTTGCCTCTTCTTCAAATCCAATTCTGCACAACCAAAGTAATTTACAACGAGCCTACAAAACTTTACTTGTTTCTCATCCTCATCAGCACAATGTGAGCTTGTGTAAAAGCTAAAAACTATTAATGTACATCACGCTCTATTTTCCCTGCTTCCTTCATAACAACCTCATAATACTTCGACTATAACAGTCGTTCTTCTCTGAAAAACGATAGAATTATTTTAGGCATTTTAGAATGTAAAACAAGTTTTGTGACCTGTGTGAAGCAAAGCGTTACGCAAACAAAATAATATTATAAATTAGTTATTATTATTGCTAGGAAAAGTAAAACTGAAATTGAAATACTACCACAGAGAAAGAAACGGAACCTATTTGTCCCATTTTAGTGCAAACAATAAGTTTTGTGCATAAATATTTTATGGAAAAAGCAATATAAATAAACAAATAGTAAATATATTTTGTTCAGTTTGTTCCTGTACAACTTTTTCTTGTCATTTTCTGGCCAACTAAATTATTACACACACACACAAGAATTGCAAACTTTCCTCAGGGTCTGCGTCTGGTCTGACTGCTTGTTTCTTTTACTCTTCTTCTTCAGTATTTTCTCGCAATGCCCCAAAAAGCAAAATGCTGAAAGCAGTTTGAGTCAAAAAGAAAAGTGCTTTTGTGTGGAAGAAGTTGTTTATGACATGAGATGTCAGTTTCCATACAATAATTTCAAAAATTTACTTTCACGAAAATGGAAAAGCGAGTTGTGAGTCATACATACAAAAGCAAACAAATAAAATGCATATGCATGACCAACTGAACCGAGTAAATCTTTAATTTGTTTTACGATGATGACGCTAATGAAGAAGAAGTATGGTCGCTTCTCGGGTGATGGTATTAAATTTGCGTGTAAGTACAAAAAGGGCGTGTTCCCAAACATTACATACCTACATACGACAGTCATGAAATAACCTTGTGTTTTTATTGAAGATCAAATATGTATGTCGGTCGGTTTATATTGTATTTATTTATTTATTTATAAAATACATTTTAGTTAGACACAAAACCGATATTGCACTGTGCATCATCATTGGTATGTGTTTACAAATTAAAGAGTGATTAGATTAGGTTTTATTTTTATGATGGATTATAAAATGCACTGGGATTAGGCAGGCAGGCGCGTACGTACGTACATGTCACGTCATTCTAAATGTAAATACACGACCATCCACTTGACTTAAGAGCACACATGACATGATGATGCCTATGCCTAATGTTTTGGCATCCTCAAAATAAACGACACAACATCCTTGTTTTCGTCATTGTGGTAAATATTGGTGAAAATCTGTGTAAGTAAATCAGCTATCAGCTTGACTGCTGCTACTGAAGCAAGAAGCAGTAGCAAAATTGCTTTTCCAAGCAAAATGATGTTGCTGTTACATTATTAACTTGACTCAATCGACAATATCTATTTTTATAACAACAGGCAGGAGGAGACAACGGACAGGGTCGTTTCTACCGAAAAGGTCATGTCTCTCTTTCGTCATAATAATATGCTTGCTTACTACATTCGACAGAATGATGCAGACAGGTAAACTCAAATTGGTTTGCACAACAGTCATTGACAAAAATATGATAATGGTGATGAAATAATGATAAAGGAAGCACACACGTTTCAATAATATTTGACAGGGACAAAAAAGTGATTGGATATTGCACAAGGTATCACTTTTTGACATGCTAATGAAAATCAATAACTTTTTGGTAAAGAAAATAAAGCAATGAAATGAGGCACGTATCAAAGTTATTTTATAGGTGCAGTTGGATGCAGATAATTCAGAGAATGAATTGAATTTTGAATTGGAAAAAAAATCTTATTTTAAAATCAAGGTACTGACGGCATGACACGTATTAAATGTAAACGGATGTTCAATATTAGACATGCTGCTGCTTCTGCTTTTCCATTACCAAATAATTCAATAAAAAAATGTTGCCGTTGTCATCGTATGCTAATAAGTAAGTAAATGTTTGAATATTTCAACAGGAAACAGAAGCCATGCAGATGGCACATGCACACACGGGTGATGAGAAGGTTGAAGAAAATGTTCTGTACTCAAGTTACTGTATACAGAACATTTAATATGAAGACAAATATTTGCAATTTGTACACACCAAAAAGTTATATTACGTGCATTGGGAAACCTGACTAGGAATCCTTTTTTGGTGTGAGTTGCCCCCGTGGCAACCAATACTTGATTAGTGTAGCTTACTAGTCTATGAAGTTTACACCAAATGTCAATTTTTGTAAAACTTATGCTCCCACTAAATTTTTGAAATGGTATTTACTAGATCAACGATAACTAGTTACCTTAGTATCGAACGTCGTGGACCGGTAAGCTTCGCCAACTAATAAGCAATGGTTGAAGACGACTTACACCAAGGAAGGTTTACCTGGTGAGTCTACTCGTTCAATGTCAATCTTGCTAATATGTATTTCAGTTCAAATAAACTTTTTATGGAACATCATGTTTCCAAAATGTTTTTTTTTACCTTTTTTAAATGTCTCTAGTAATTGCATGCAAATTTTGTTTTTCTTTTCAATTACGTATTTCCTACATGGATTTTTCTTAATAATCGTCCAGAACAATCCAGTTTCAAAGAAGATTAAAATTTTGTTGTGCAATTTCCTACAAAATATTATTCAAGTTTTTAAATTATTAAAAGTCCCATAGTTAACAAAACTGGAGTACACGGAAATCGAATGCAATTTAAGCAGTACCTACATATCACTCTTTATCGATATTGATAAACTCATGCTTAATCGCGCTTCTAGGTACTTAAATTGAATTATCTACATTTTAAAATTGTCTGATCATTTATTGATACCTGTGAAGTACCTACTTCCTGTGAAGCAACCTGCGTCATCATAGCAAAATACACACATTATACGTATGTATGTACCTAATTAAAAATTGCGCAAAAACAAATATGCATCCATTACTTTGATGAACATGTTATGCTGTTAATTCTCTATTTGATCAAAACTTTTTACTAATCTGGCCAAACCATTGATGACTTTTGAATAAATACCAAATCCATATCTACCGACGAATCTCCATTACTTTAATGGCTTATTATGCAGTAAATACTTGTTGGTAACTGGAATATAGACATTTATTGGAAATCCTTTAATGCAGATGATGATGTAATGAACGAAAAATGAGAGCTTCGATATTTCAAAATATTTTTTTCCTTTTCTCATAACTGTGCGCACTTTTGAAAAGGTTACGCTATAACGCGTTACAACGCAACGGTCATTTTCTCTTTTTTTCCACACAGAAGTAATATCGTACCATTCAAGCAAAGTTGAAATGCAAAAAAAAGAAAGCGAAAGAATAGTAAAATGTGATACGTGACTAGTAAAAAACCATTTATCATCATCCATTTCCCGCTTAGAAGAATCATAACGAATGCAAGACTGCAGGCAAAACTGAAAGCATAAAAAAAACTTTCTTTCGCTATTCTTCTCTCTCTCTCTCTCTCTGCGTACATTAATCTTGATCATTTTCATACTATGCATAATGTGCCTACTACTATTCCAAGCAATAATGGAAGACACGAAAAACCAGGACGGTTTTGAATGGAAATAATATCATGTAGAGTTGGAAAAAGCCCTAATGGCTGTTCATGAACTAAATGCATTTCTATTTTGAAATGCGAAAATTGGCCCTCAGGCCAACAACTGAAAATGAGCTCAAGAGCCGAAAGAGAAATACATATCATGCATGTTAAAATTTTACAAAAGTTTTTCAAGTTCATATACTACTTGACTTGTCTGTTTAGCGCTTATCTTCCGATGATAGTAGTAGTACATTGGGAATACTTGAGGGAAATGTTAGTCCGTTTAATTTGGTAATAAAACTTTTAATTGATGACAGTTAATTGAAGTTATAGTATTGCATGGAAAAACAGAACACTTTGCTCGTTCTGTGTTGTGTTGTACTTTTAATGCTCTTGTGTATCATTTTACACCTTTTGCCGACAAATTATCCAAAACCTGGAAGCAATTAAAATNGGAATACTTGAGGGAAATGTTGGTCAGTTTAATTTGGTAATAAAGCTTTTAATTGATGACAGTTAATTGAAGTTATAGTATTGCATGGAAAAACAGAACACTTTGCTCGTTCTGTGTTGTGTTGTACTTTTAATGCTCTTGTGTATCATTTTACACCTTTTGCCGACAAATTATCCAAAACCTGGAAGCAATTAAAATGCATCCATTGTGTTATACCCACTTTACTAGACTTGCGGAACAAGCGGAACAAAAGTGGGTTAAACGGAAATATTTCAAATATTATCCCTTTCTGGAGTTTACCTCGGCTTTGAAATTGAGATGGCGCAGGATCTGCACTTCCACTCTTACATCTTAAAGAGTTGATAAATAAATAGAGGCGTCTTAATTAGCACCGCTTTTACTATTATCAATTTCCAAAATTTGTCATGAAAATAATGCTGAACTGCCGAAATCCAGT
The DNA here is from genome assembly GCA_027743805.1 of Lepidocyrtoides sp. E14. NCBI lineage: Eukaryota > Metazoa > Arthropoda > Collembola > Entomobryomorpha > Entomobryidae > Lepidocyrtoides > Lepidocyrtoides sp. E14. The sequence continues at coordinate 10,236 of JAHZMZ010001764.1, forward strand.
TTTTGATTTTTATTTTTATGCCATATTTTTAGATCAAGTTGTGATGTCATTGTACCCCAAATGCAGTGTTCGTGTTGTAGTACATGTCTACCTACATGTTACCCTTTTCACACCTTGTTTACCAAATATATTATTACAAAAACCATGGAAAAGCAGTTTCTATCCTTTGACGAGCTGAATAGCATAATTTTCCAGTAACTTGTTAGGACCTCTACTTATAGTAATCCAGCTTTTCCAGCTTATTCAATACTTTGGTATCTATCTATAAAGTGAAACTTAGTTTGCTTAACTCATTAGACTATCTCAAAGTACTTTAATGCTACTATTTGCGAATTTGTAGCCAACTTAAGATACAGACAGAAATAAAAAACTAGTTTTCAGTCAGTGTTTTACACCACCGCGACAAACTATAACTGACTTGGTGACGACCATGACACCACGTCAATATTTGCCTGTTATTTATGATCACGTTTAGAGATGGAAAATGATACTGAACAGACCAGGTTGGTTGTCTGTCTGTATAACTGACTGTGCAGATGATACTCCTCATCATCATCATGATGAGAAACTTGCCTACTAAATACTACAACTCTCTTTTGTTTACACACAAACTCTCTTTCTTTCTCTCTGGCTTTTATCAAAATCATTTTTTTCTCATAACTCCCCGACGTCACAGTATGTAGTACTTACAACATGCAGTTTTGTTTGCACTACTTAAACTTCACCCGAAAACACATTCAGTACAAAAAAATGGCTAATATTTCTGTAAACCTCGTTAGTGCCTTCAGATATCCAACTCATCTTTTTTTATCATTATCACCACATCATTATATTATTCTATACATGCATCCATCCAACTTGTTTGCTCTTCTTCATGCTCAATGCTCTTTGTTGCTTTGCTGTTGTATGCTTGTTACTGGTAATGAGAGAACTATACTACTTGCCCATTATTGCACCGCTCTGACTACCGCTGCTGCT
>JAHZMZ010001765.1:0-18003 GCA_027743805.1 Lepidocyrtoides sp. E14
CGAAATTTGCCTCCGGAGGGCAGTAGTAGTAGTGGAAAAAGAAACCCAACATATTTTTATCACACTACTGGGAAATCAGTGTTTGTTGAGAAGATATAATCAAAGTATAGGTACTTCGCCTGGAAAATACATCGATAATTTTAGTACCAACAAAATAAAAATAAGCTCTTGATCAAACAAGGGATTTAATGAGTATATCAGAAAAAGTTAATTCCTGCGCAATACCAACTTTAATCAACCAACTTAATTCCCAAGCACGCTGTTTTTTCTCTCGTATACGTCGATATATTATGTCCGTGGGATATATTATATGGAGAGAGAGAGATCAAACTTTTCGTTTTCTTTTTGGCTTAAAGAAAAGTCCTACTACATCTTTACCGGAAAATAATGAACATGCATCCGAAAAAAGGATAAATTTCATAATAATGCGCTCTTTATATTTTCTTATGATCACTTTGAAAAGTCGAAATTAAAGTAGTATCAGTATTAGCATCATCAACATGATCAACTGCTTTTAATATGTATGATTAGATAGAAAGCTTAAGCTTGTTTGCAGGGATGACGATAAGGCATAAAAAACACAGCTCATTTCTCTATACATGCTTATTATTACTTTGCTACTACTACTGAATCAAAAAGAAAATACCCTTCCGGTCCTTGAGGATTTATACTTATTAAATCCTGTTAATTCTTTTTCCATATGCTTCCTCCAGTCATTCTTGGGATTATTTTATTCATTTTGACTTGTCAAACCAGATTTTCCTAATGAGTCGACAGTTATGTTGTCGTGCAGCTATATACTGACTGACTACTTTTCAGCTTTGTAGTTTCTCTTTTAAAATAAAATGCATAAGCCGAGGAGGATTCTTATTCCAACAAATCTTGCAATGTGCCATGTATGGAATACATTACCAGGACGAAATTTGCCTCCGGAGAGCAGTAGTAGTAGTAGTAGAAATGGTGGTGTAGTAGTGGTACACGAGCATTTTCTAATTTTCTAATCTGTCAAGCAGCATGAGAGCTTAGAGCTTATAACGTACCCTCTCGCTGTCTACCCTTTCTGCATCTCTTTCTAGAAAAGGCTAATTCGACACGAGTTAGCATGCCCTTCCTTTATCAACAAGACAGCATTTTGATAAAAATAGCCCGGCACGTCGTCATCCATTCGTTTTTCCCGTTGCGAGACATGTTTTTAATAAAAAAAAAGTGTAATTTCAATGTGCCCATGAAATTCCAGAACTTATGCATATGGATTCTAGAATTAGTTTTTGGAGATTGAAAAGATCTCTACCAAATATTGAGAACCGTATACATAAGCAAGGTATGAGCTAAATGTGCTTAAAATTAGACCATTCTTAGTCAGAGATACTGAATATTCATAAATACTATCCTCCCTACTTTGACTTCAAAAGACAGTCTGGAGTCTGGAGAAGATATAAAAAGGCGTTAATTTGTATTGTCACTAAACCTATCACACTTGCAATGATGCATCATACATGCAAGCTATATAATTTGCCCACATATCCACTGATATTTTTTTAAAGATTTTAGTCCATTTGTTTTTCTGCTCGATATTATGGAACGTTACGAAGGTACTTTAATAATAATCAGTCAAAACATAACGTCCCTGCTGCGTAGCATTATCGTATTCTCTCCCATTATCCCTTCATTTTGTACCTTTTTACTGGAATATTGATTCAAAACAAGAAAAATAGTTTAGCACGATTCCAGTTTATAGAGGAGAATGGTATTTTTTTACTGGAATTCCAGCACGGAAATAATTTGGAGGAAAGTGAAAAAAAAACTCTTTGTTTCACAGCAAAATGTCCTTGTGACGTAAACGTGACTAGTGAAATGGCATAATAGCAAATCTAATAGCAGATGGCATGCGACAGAATATCTGACGTTGCATTTATGCTGTCTGATTTTCTCTTTTGGGAATTGAGACTATTATTATATCTCCGAGTTTTCGATTACTGCTAGAGCTCTTTAAAATCTGATTATCTATATCTACATATTGTAGTCGCAAACTATTGTATAATCCCAAAGTACTATATAATCTGTCTACAAATTATTATGACAAATAGCATTGTATACCAGCATATATGTACATATAACGTTGGTAATTTCGCCAATGTAAAGGCATCTTTAGACCAAACTAAAAATACTCCTGTACAGTGTCTATTACAGTTTAACCAAAATATGTAGTATGCCTACTGTGCAGCTTCCGTACTTCTATTTTCATTATCTTCAAAGTATACTGATTTGAGTTCATTGTTTAAACTTACTTTTCGTTTTAAATCAACAACAATAGCAAATTAAAATGACAGAGGAAACGGCAGGTTCACAACAAATGTTATACTCCAATGGGAATTCATGAAACAGAAGGATTTTCGATGGGGATATATATGACACATTTTGTGAACCATTAATATTTTGTGAAGTGTCGTGCCTATGCTCACTGCATATATAAACAAATTCTACAGAACTGATTTCAAAGTCATGTCTCAAAATAGTTTTTCATGGAAAAAATATTATTATAGTATTCCCCCTGACTGACATTATTCATTGAAGAAAGTTGAGGTGGCTGATTCTTTTAATAAAACAAATTAAAGCGGTTGACAATAACGAAAATATAAGAGAGGTCTCTTTCTAACCGTAATATTCTATTTTCACCCTGTGTAATATACGCCTAATATACATACTTCACTTCAATAATATATTTTGCATGAATAAATAATATGGAGCAAGTGAAGCGTGACAAGAATAACTTTTTTTGGAATGATGATGTCGTGACATTTTCCATTCAGATTGCCTTCTTTTCATATCTCTTGAAAAGTTTATAATAATGGTTTCGAGAACTAGTTCATTTCTATAGCTAATTGACAATAAAGTTAATAAAGAGTCCTCTTTTAGTTCCTCTACCTCCACCAAGTCCTGACTGTTTTTTTATAAGGGAAAAGTTTGAATATCTCATCTCTTATCATCTTGATAATATAAAGGGAATATATATATATTTTTCTTCCAAATTCACAATTTCCCTACGAAAGAAATAAATTCACTAGAAATAAATTCAGTGCAATTTGTAGAGAAAAAGTTTAACACAATTGGCTGGCTAAAGGTGTACTTACGACGGTAATGCATGTAGAGGAAATCATATACTCACCGAATCCACTTTCAACTTGGCATGTATTTCTTTAAACTAGTTTTGCCAAGTTATGAATGAATGTCTAATTTAATTTAATTCCCAAGTTCAAAAAAATATATATATATTATGTCTATGCTAAAAATAAGTTTTTGTGGTTTATTTATGCAAATACCACACACTTATTTACCTATTTATGTTTTTTTATTCAATTCCTCCTCCAAAATTGTCCCTGTTCTTTATTCCCTTTTCCAAAATGTCTTTAAACTCAACAGAATATCAAATAGCTTTTTTTATCACTTCGATCAGGAGATTTTCGATAATAAAATTTACATTACACAAAAGATCAACTACTGTCTTTTACGGTTTTACCGAGATCACTTTGTGAAATCATTTTTTTTCTTTTGCTTTACTACCTCTATCAGTTGCTCTCATAATCATACGGTTGCCTGCAAAAAACATCAAAGCCAGGCGTCGTCATTTATGACCATGAAACGCCAACGAGCAAGCCAACCCACTCAAAATATCACAAAGAGGTTAGGTAAGTCAGTAAATACCTATATACACATTATTACACTTCTGTTCTATCTACCTATTATATTGACTATAATAGTAGAAAAAAATAGGTATTTACAACTGGTGTGTGTAATCAGTTTTTCCGCACTTTTCCCAAATCTTTCACTCACCAGTATAATATGCAGTCTAGAGTAATGCGAAGACCGTTACTGCTGCAAAAAAGAACAGTAATCTATGACTTTACCATTTTTAAGTGCTGCTGTTTCACTAGGTCGTTTGATGGCAATTGGATATTTTATGTCTTTTTTCTTTCCACTTTCTTCCACTCCTGTTCTGTTTCTACTTTTAAAACAAAATTGGGTCATAACACTGGAACATTAAAAGAATGGATATTATTGGAAACATGTACATTAAAGCATTTTGTGAAAATCGAAATTTTTTAGTGTTTTTGTCTCGCTTTCAGACTTTTATGTTTTTTAGTTTGTAGTGCGGAAGAAGGTGTTGTTTGCCACCCACACAAATTGCACACTTAAGTCTTTTTACACTTTGGATAATAGTGGTGAATGGATGCAGGGAAAATATAAAATGCTTTAAATTGCTAGTTTCAGAACAGGGAGTCTAGTAAGAAACCCGTTTATTTTTTGTTGCTTATCAAATTCCTACCGCGGGAACAATCAAACAAGAGAGCAAGTTTTTTTTTGTACATAGGAAGCTACTTTTACTAAACATTTACGCTAGTTGTGACTCAAGTAAAACATGAAAAAAAATCCATGTTACTACTCGTGTTCCATCCTTTATAACGTAATAATTTTTACTTTTTTAATTAAATGTCTCCTCTAAAAATAAAATGTGTATTTATTATCCACAGTGGAGTAAGCAAATGAGATATACCCACCGAAAAGCCTCTACTACATAATAAAATTATATTTTCTAAGTTCGTCGGTATATCTATTTTTGAACTTATGTCTATTTCCAACCTTCCCTGGAGAAATGTTAAATCGCGGTCTAAATTTATCTTGAGTAGAGGATGATTATTTCTTTGAAGTGATCCCCTCAAAGACTCATTTTTTCCTCGACAAATTTTTGTATACGATTTATATCTTCATTCTTTTGTATTTAGACGTTTCATTCCAAAAATAATAATAGTTAGTAGCAGCACCAATTTGCAAAATATTTTCGTGCAGCAAGATCATAAACATTTTCACGATTGTCTAGATTTTCTTTCTCTTGGCTGATGTCATTGCATGTCTAATAAAATTGTGGAAGCTTTCCTTTCGTGAAGCATTTGTTTGCCAGTTTCCCAAGTCAGCTCTTTTGGTCTAGATAAATTTTTTTTTCTACTACTGATGACGACGATGATGATGTGGTTTTGCTTTCTAGTTTCCAGTAGTAGTGGTAAATAATAATGATAATAATAAAAAGCTCTTCAGTTGGAGCAGTAAAGCAGCAGAGATGTGAATTTGATAGCTGCTGTTGTGGTGAAGGTCTATGGTATGGTGGTAAATACTGATGTGGATGTCACATTCTCATAAAGACCTCATTTTGAGCTGAGGAATTTTTTAATAACTTCATGTTTAGCTTTTAGGTTGGTTCAAATGCAAACGTCTTTCACTCACCCAACCAAACCAAGCACTGCATACTTACATGCATAGATGGACAGATTTTTTTTATCCTATTTTTTGATTACGAAGAAGAACAACCACCAGGGAGAAAAAAAGATGGGGATCCAGTTTTACCTATATTGAAACTATACAAAAGGAACGGACCTACAAAGATATCCTAGAAAAAAAGGGTTGACAGCAACCATGATCATGAGGAAGCATACATAAGAAAATACATACGCAATGCAAATACCATAAAAAGCAAGTGGTGCTTGCTTACTTGCTTTACTTTGTGCTGGTTGGTTTGCTGAGGTCTGTAAACAAGACTTTTTTTTACAAAAGGCTATCATGCCAGATAAAATTATACCCTTCTGCTTTTTTTTCCACTGAGAACCAACATTTTAGACAGAATAAAAAAAGAAAGACCGACTCGACTCACTCACAGGAACCACTACGACAGGATAATATAAAAAGAAGAAGAAAAAAAACCTCATGAAATGCAAAGTTGCTTGTTCAGTAAGTTTCCCTTTCCGATTCCGACTGAACTGACGTTGGCATCCTAGAAGAGATGGTATATGGTGGAGAATTGTAGTAGTAGAAGCAGTAAGTGTTGGTCAAAATGGCACGTTTCTTTATGTACTCTATATACACTAGATTATTTAAGTTCCAGAAGCAGCTTACCTCATCTCATACATACGTAGTATTTGCTCGGTTTGCCTTGGTCTTAGTTAGTTGGAATATAATTCAACTTACGGAAGGAATTTTAATGCAATGTTGAGTATGCAGAAGGAGCTCAGTAGCGGTTCAAGCAGTTGTGTTCCATCTTAAACCGTATGCTGCATAACAAGCATTAAAAAACCAAACCATTCTTCCGTAGTATCATGCATATTCTAATAAATACCGTCTTTCTAAGAATTTTTTTTCTAGGTCTTCACTCGAATTTTCCAATAATTCTAAGTCAGAAACAAAAAATGGTAAAAAAACAAAAAAACAAAAAAAAAAAACCTATGAGCTTGTCTCAAAAAATTTGTATCTTTGGAGGAAGGTCATCGAAAAAAAATTGTTTTCATTCATGTCTTTTTCTACAAAAAAGAAAATTTGAGTCATCATCAAACATTGAAGTTCCTTTGGGATATTAAAATTGAGATGAAAAACCGAACGGTAAAACTTTCAAGTATAAAAAAAAACAAAACACAGAATTCTTACTTTTGATTGGAACGTTATAAACGCATGAGTCAACTTTTTAATCATGCTGTCAGTTATAAACGTTAAAAAATCAATATTTTCATCTGAATTAGGAATGAATGAAAACATGAAACAACATACTTGTCGCTAATTGGCATTATTATAGTTAAAATCTGGTAATAGGATTTTATTTGGTTTTTCATTATGGGCATATTTTCTGAAGAATTGCTTAGCTTAGCCATGACAGGAGCCTGTACTAATTGAGACTTTTGGTCATACAAGAGAAAAAAAACGAGCTTGGGAAAGACAAACATTCCTTTGAATATTTACATAATTTCAAGAGTAAAAACTGTACAGGCACAGGTTAAAGTTGCCTATTTACGTATGCATAAGAGGCGAAATCTATTTTTGCCCGAGTACATACGTAAAACTGAAAAAAAAGTTTGCAAGATGAAGCATGCAACATTGAACTTAACAATGTCAGTCAGCTGCACTCATTTTTCACATCATCTCCTAAATGTATTCTGTATGTCATTTTCAACACTAACATTGCATTTCCAGAAGAAAAAAAAGATGCCATTCCAACTTCAAGCAGTACGTTTTTTGTTTATATGTATATACAAAAACACAGAAGTGTGTATGAAGTGTGATGAACATCTCTTCTTTATCTGACAGCGGTATACATAGGTGTCCCGCTTATTTGGTGATTTCTGTAGGTGTAAGAATTAAGTATGAGCAAACGCAAAACATTTTTTTTTGTTTCTGCTGACAAAGTTATGTAAACAAGTAGACCTTTCCACTTTGCATAAAGCTCACTCAACCAGATCTGGCATACCAGTAAAAAAAAAATACTGATTTCTACATTTTCGGAAAATAACTACTCGAAAAAGTAAATGCTTTCAGACAGAAAGGATTTTTGTTTCTCACACTCGTTCACTCAACCAAAATGCAGCAGACGTCCTTCTCTTTCCGTCTGTCCGTTCAATAGACAAGACAAGATATATGTAATATGCTGGCCAGGTCACCCCTATCTTGTTGTTGACACGTGTAATGTAATGTACGAGGAAGAAAAAGTTCACTTAATTTTTAAAATTTGTCAGGATAAAGGAGAACAGTGTCTGGCATCAGAACAGAATAGGAATATAGGTTAAGCTGTTAAAACCACCATACCAGCTAGCCAGCCAATATTTAAAAAGAGGAGATTAAAAAACCGGCAAGAAACGAGAAGAAAAACTTGCTAAAAAAACTTTGAAAAAAGTTTACATCTGATTCCCCTATCTTCCTTCTCCCCCTTTTCCAGCTTCAACTGATACTCAGCCTTGGCAAAAGGTGTGAAATACTAATTTCCTGCTTTCACATGCACAACCCAAGCCAATACCTATATGACCTTATAAACTTTATGTGAAATTGCCGTTACAACGAGGAGCACATTTTTATTTAATGCTTCACAGTTCACATTAGTACATCGTTGAATAGTGCAATTTTAATGAATCGCATTGCATACGCTTTTGAAATACTTTGCCCTTCCCCGGCTATTGATGGTGCATATGTGGAAAGAAATGTTATTTTAGCGGTGGTGGTAGTGACGATGATGCGGATTGGAAAGAGTGGTACATAAACTGGCGCTGCTGATGAGAGCTCTGAAACCATTTTACCAACAAGGAAAATAGGTGGATAAATGCCAACACATAAAACTTTTATGATGCAAATCATCTTTTCAAAATCATCTTTTCACTGATTCCATATACGATTTCCATCACTAAAATTTTATTAGCAGGAGTAGTAGTACTGTACTATATTACACCTGCCCACACGAGTATACAAAATAGTCGCCACGCCACGAATCGTTAATATGCTACTGGTGTTATGAGTTGTTAAAGGAAAATTCCAGATCGGTGCTGTACTTAAAATACCTACTTTAGCATTTTACTGGCTTTGCTGTTTTACGAAACAAAGTACAACTCGCAGCAATCTGTTCTCGGAATTTTGAATGGTAGTAAACCCAAGGAGACTAATGAGGGCAGAGGCGTAACATATAATGGCGAGATTGAATTGAAGCATGAGCTAAAAAAGTATATCATGCGGAGATATCGTTGTTGTCTTTTTGAAATATGAGAGTTTGCTGTAATCACTAATGAGCAGTATTAGATTTACAGGTTTTCCAATGTTTTCAATAATTTGAATGTCATTTTATATCGATATAAATACATATGAATGTATGTACGCATTATGCATATGGCGCGTGCATTAAAGCTGAAATTGTTTTTTGCAAGTATGTCGAACAATCTTTAAGTACCCAGTGAATCGTTCTTAAAATATAGTAAATTTTTGTGAAGCAAATAAGCTCATATTTTATATACTGCAAGCAGTTAAAGCACCAAATGACATTTATTTGCTAAATTTTGCACAAAAAAATTCACTAAATATCTACACAAATACCAACTAATGACAAAATTATTGGTTATTATTTTGTTAGACAAAAATAAGTGTATGTAGACTAATTTTTGTACAAAAAAGTCCCAGGTAAAAGTTTGTATGTGTGTGTGTGGTCAAAACAGTGTGGTTGTAAAAAATGTAGTGTTTAAAACATGTAAACTTTTTAAAAAATTCTAAAAATAGTAAAATCTCATGATAAAAATCACAAAAAGTTCTAAAACGAGCAAGTAAAGGGAAAACAGGGTGATTTTCTCTACGTGGAAAATTACAACAAGTAATCACATTTGGGGGTAGATAAAAATGAGTGTACTTTTTTACTTTAAAGGGATATAATATAGAAAAAATTTTAGTATTCACTCATAATCAAACATTTAATGTAGAAGAAAATGAAACATTTGTGTGTAAACCTGCGAGACTCCGGTACTGAAAGTGTGTCATTGGCAGCAGCAGCACCACCACCTGATATACTGCTCTTTCGACCTGTTTTCGGTGTAACTATTGTGGGAGGAGCAGCAGCAGGAGGTGTTGCTGGTGTTGATGTAATGTCGTTATCATTACCGCCGCCACTACTACTGCTTGCAGCAGCGGTAACGGCAACTACTGTTGGAAGTGTGGAGGTGTTATTTTCAGAATCAATTGTAACATTAGGTAGGTCAGTAGTCGTAGTTGTTGTTGAGCTTGGATCTGATGGTGGTGTGCTACTTGTTGTTGTAGTAGTAGTAGTAGTAGTCAAAGTCAGAGAACATGTTGATGATTCTATTGTTGTAAGGGACTCTGTTTCAGTGAGGGTAGTAGTTGTTGGTAGTGGTGGGGGTGGTGTGGAAGAAGAAAGATTTGTATTTTTAGTTTTCGAAAGAAGTCTAGATTCCAATGAACTAGAATCCTCTTCAACTTCTTCGACTATACTATGAGTGCTGGTAGTAGTAATATTAGTAGAGATTTCTGTAGAAGTAGCTGCGACAGCAGCAGTAGCAGAAGCAGTTGCAGCAGCGATTAATGCAGCAGAAGATGCAACGCAAGAAGTACTAGACGAGCTTTGCCTTTTCTGTAACTGCTGCTGTTGTAGTAATTGTTGTTGCTGATGTTGAAGATGACGAATACGGGACAAATTGTTCAGGGCGTTTTCTGGCGTGCCATATGAAGGGGTTGTACCAGCAATTGCTGTGGTAGTGCAAGTGCTCGTGGCGGATGCTTCAATTGCCCCATGTTGACAAGGAACTCCTCCAGCTCTGTTAGGATATACACATATAAAAAAATATAAACACGAATAGTAAAAATGAATATGAATAATTGTTTTGTGAGTCAAAACAAATAATGTGTGTAGAAATTGCCTAGAAGAATGCTACGTTTAGTTAAATAACAAGACATTATAATTAATTAATTCGGTTAGCACACAAAAGTTTACCAAAGAGAGAACGTACACAATTTAGCTGATATATGTACAACCTATATTATGTAGTATATACAGACACAGCCACACACAGCTAGTTGAGCTGTCACTTAAAAAATCCATTATGAAACAAACGCAAAGTTCACATTTATCATTTTTTTAGACGCACTCAACATTACGACAGAAACACAATGGACATGACATGACATGAGAGTAGTATAATAGTAATCAAAAGGCTTATTATTATGAACACTTGGCCAACAAAACAACAATAATAATAATACGCAATAGAATGAGAGCAGAAGAGTAATAGTCTAAAAGTGTAAATAACTTTACGCTATATACCTGGTATAATTATTATATAAGTTAATTATTGTAAGCAATTATAATAATACCAGAAAATATATGCACACTCGTTGTTAATGACCAAACTACAACACGAACGAAGAGATGAGAGAAAAAGGATAAAGATTACATGTAATTCTTTTAGAGTAGCAAGAGTACACTGTATAATTGACCGAAATGACCAAAGTAGTAGACCACACACCATGTAATATTATGCATGCTCACTTTTAGTAGTTTTGCTACTAAAAAAATTAATGGTAAAAAAGGAAAGGATTTTTTGTTTTATGACCACTTGAAGAAACTGAAACTAACCCCAACAAGGTATATAATAATACACGGTTCAGTAATAACTGTAATGACAAACAACAACGTTTTGGCAAATTACAGCAGGCATTCTAGAATGTGCACCTATTATATATGTACGTACGTATTTATTGTATAACTTGCGTAGTAAAACACAATATCATTTTTGATCAAGTTTGAGAGACCAAGTCATTCATTCGATTGTGTTTGTTGAGCAGTGTAAACAACCTTGGTTTCTTACTTGATTCTCAAGGGCACTAAAAGCAACATGATTTCTTTCACTTAATAAAACCATACCGTTGTCGTCAGAACGGTATAAAGTGCAAGTACAACCGGAACACATACACAAACAATATTACACACACACACGTACTTAGGCACTCTTTTTTGCTTGTGCAAATATCATCATCATCATTCATGTATGTATTTATGTACATATAATATGTAGAAACATTGTCGCTTAATGTATAAAGGTACAAGAAATCTATCAAGGGGAAAAAGCAGCAGATTAAATAAATGAATGTAAAGGAGGTTGGGCTGGCTGCTGCTGCACAGGTTCATTTGAGAGGAAGGGATATATGCTTTTGATTAAAAAACATGTTTTCTCCAGGATATGAAAATGACCCTCTCTGGTGCGGCAATAAAGTGACAATGATCCTTGAAGAGTATGTAGTGGTGATTAAACCACAAAGAAAATCATTCTGTGAAGCTGTTACATTAAAGGAAAAGGTATTGACATAATAATAGCCTATTATTGGCAAAAATGCTGATTTATTGCTACACATGCATCGCCCACTTTCACTAATAATAAGATGAATTGAGAGTTTTACAGCTTTATAGCACACAACCCAGTAACTTTTATGTGCCTACTTGTGTACTTTTATACATGACTACACATTTCATTAGGCATGTTCACTTCCTTTTAAGCACCATAAATAAACAAAAGCCGTTGTTGCTTTGATATTATCAAGTCATCATCATGATGCGGGATTGCGGGAAAGTTCCTAAACTAAAATATAAAATGTAGGTACGTGTATACATATGTTTGTTAGAAAGGAAGTTGAGAGCAAAAAAAAAAAAAAATAGTGAACACTTTACTATTGTAACAAGCGCATTATTTTTAGCTTTTGAACAAGGAGGAGGAGGAGGAGGAGTAGTATTAAAGGTAAAGTATTACTTGATAATCTTAAAAGATAAAGATTTTATGTTTATTATTACATGCCTTTGCCATCCACCAAGGTAAGTCAGGTCAGGACCTTTTTTGTAAACATTCATGCATGCTATAATATTGTGTATAATGGGCACATCTGCACAATTATTATTACCACATGTGCTAGTATATTACTTTCATGATATTTATACATTTCTCCCTTCATGTGAAATAATACATGGACTTAAATCGATTTCCCAACTTTTCCTAATACACTGAATTAACTCCTCTTCTTCTTTTTCTTCTTCATTGCCTGAGCAGTATAATATGCTTTACTTAATACGACGCACTTCTCTGCCTACGTACATTATTTAGTGAAAAACATGTCATATGTAACCGGCATTATCCTAATGAAAGAAAAGAAATACCTTGAAAGACTTTCTCCCTGGCTGCCTAGCTTTCACTTGTGATGATGATGATGATGATGTAAAAGCATGTTGTACTTTTGTGTGTGTGATTGTATTAGCGCGCAAGTTTTCCCGATTGAAGTCTTAAATATAGCTTTTTCCACATAATATATTATTATATACGGGAAAGCTTGTTTTGACTTGGTTTTTTGGCTTAATTAACTACATTATAGAAAACATACAGTTTACTTTGTTTCCATCCTCTATTATAGCAGTAATAGTGAAGTCAAGCAGTAAAAGTTGAAAATATTTGCACCACTCTGCCCTGCATTCTTTTACACATGAGTATGTGTATAACTACAAGTAACGTGCGTGTGTGTATGTGTTCCCTAGAACAAGTAAAAGTATGCTGATGTAACAAGAGCCAGCTAATAAGCAATATTAACTTTTCGGTAATATGCCTGTTCTTCTACCTATCTTGAATAAACAACACAGCACAAAATACGTAAAGTGCTGCTGCTGGTACGGTTTGCTATAATCGGTAATCTGTCCAAAAAAATACGATATAATAATATTAGCTGAGAGAATGTTACTTACAGTTTCACAAGTGTGGTATTTAGCTAGTTTAGCTTACAAGGAATATTATAAAAAGACAAAAAAAGATGGATGTAGATAATCCCAATAATATTATTTTTTTCGCTACTTTCTTCCAACTGCTGCTGCTGGTATTTATATATTATCCATGTATCGATTTAAGCCAAGTTTTGCTTAACTATAGAATGATGGGTATAGGGTAATCCCAAAGGGAAAAATTGAATGAGATTATCAGCAGAGTCAAATTACCGTATCAAATTACACAACTGAGTGATGTGCTCACATACTACGTTTACGTTGATACCAGCAGCAGCAGCGTGCATGGCATGATTTGTCTTGTCTGCCGGCATAATATGATATCCTACTGCTGCTACTGCTGCTGCCACATCTTACCACACACATAATATATCACGATCCCTGGTGGTAGGATGACAATAACGAAATGCTTCCAGGAGATTTAAGCTATAGTTTCTGACGATTATCCTTGTAATAGTCTTGATATGATAACATGATACTTTTGATGATGATATGTACTTCTAGTACTAAAAAATTATAGGATTACTAAAAATAGTTAAGTGAAAAAAGTCATCATAGTAAAAAAAATTGCTAATCTTTCATTTTCTCGTGTTTTTTCCGGTATTTAGTGCACGATATGACAACTTGATGTATTTCACCTGAAATTTATTTTTAATTTGAAAAGAATGACGGATATATATAAACATTTTAGTTAATGGCTTTTATGTAACTTTTTACATGCCCTTTCCGTCAGCGGAAAAGCTGCAGGCTGCTTGTTTTGCTTTCAGGATAATTTACTTTGTACAAGTTACTTTCTCTTTATTCATTTATTTATTAATTATAAAAACCGTTTTTGTTGTAATGTTTGTAAAAAAATTNTTTTGTTGTAATGTTTGTAAAAAAATTAGTTCTGATGGCTGATGATGTCTGTCATGTCATTCATTATATATATTCTGTTTGATCGCCTTATGAGATCATTACAACACACGGCTGAAGGGAAAAACCGTCAAAATACAACAATCTATTCATTATTTTATTACGCAATTTAAACTATTAACGGAATTACTGCGCAATTATGAAGGTATTTCACAGCCTGCTTTCACGTCAATTTCAAAGCACCAACTGTACAACGAGTTGACACTTAAAATTACTCGGTGTTTATAAAAGAGCAAGGTATATATAAAAAGGAACAACACTGCAACAAAAGCATACGGCCAACTGTTAAATGTACAATTATTACTATCCTCATCAAATATAGCTTTTTGATAGGATTTTATTGTATTTTCCTTTTGAAACGAACATGTTTTCTATTATTCCAAATTCTACAGAAATGTCACAAACTGAAATATACAAAGGCACACTGTATGCATAATAGGTGATTATTACTATTGTCATCGACGCTGCAAGTAGGTAAGTATTTTGCCTTCTAAAATATGTAGGTATGTTTGCATGCTGCTGCTTCCTAAAGCCTCCTATGAATACATTGATAGTCACAATGCCAATTCTGTTATTGTTCCCTGTTAGAGTAACGGTCAAATGAAACTGTTTATAACACTGAATAATGAATAAGGCGATTTTCTCCAGTTGCAGTTGAACTATAAAAGAGAAATTGACGTAGTACACCTCTCTCTCTCTCTCCTAAAAAACATATGCATTAATAAAGCCGAGAAAAGGGAATGAATAAGCATTCACTTTACTTCAATTGACTTGAACCAACCAGACCAGAGGGTCTGGGGTTCACATTTCACATGTTCAACCGCCACTTTTTTTTACCTGAACCATTTTAGGATTATGATATGATTATTATTACGGTTACTACTTTTTTTCTAATGCCTAAAAAAAGCCTAGCTTCAGCCGTACAAATATACCCATTTTCTTTCCCTATCTATATAATAGCTATATAATAAAGATGCTCATTTGCTTTTTTTTCTTTGTACGTGCGCCTACATGCAACTCTGGAAATGCCACCAATATCGTTTTGCTTTCATAAATAAGACAACTCCATTCATTCATACAAAAACTACTACTCAGCGCTTCTCTGGTGAAAGTATACTTATGTTGTAGTAGATTCATACATACAAAAACATATGTACATTGTTCATATCATACCTTGTCCTATTTGTATAAGTAGTCTTAGTAGTTGGTCGTCCTAACATTAACCCTACTTACTCCTATAAACCTAATCGGACGAGTCTTTCAATTATTTTTTACCGTCATCATAAACAAAGACAGCATAGCAAACAACTGTGTTTGATTCAGCTATATATTTGCTCACCACAAAGCCTGTTTCCTTTCTTTCTCTCTCTCTCTCTCTCTCTCCTTCCTTTTTTCAAGTTGTCACCGTTGTCGTTGCCCGCTCACTCAAAAAAAGCTGGGCATATAGAAGAACGGTGAAAGTAACTAAACTACCAGCACACACACTCACAATAAAAGCTGCCATAATACTTCTAACTGAAACTTACAATGAGTGCGAATAGTGCGAAATTTATACATTTTTTCATCCCATTTACTATTCCCAATAAATAAAAAACACTACTTATAATTATTGTAAATCCATCCTTTTTATGACCTGATTAGCTGTCCATGATAAAGAAAAAAAACACAGGGAAAATCAACAAAGGTATTATTTCAAGATGACGACAAAACCAGTCGACAGAGAGGAAAAAAATATTTATGTTCGTGTAATACAGACTAACATAATATTAGTATAACAGCAATAAATATTATATCGTTTATCTTCCTGTTGTTCGTAACGCTACACATATATCTACACACAAACACGCTTTTTTTAGTCTTTCCTAAGTATACAGTGTGCATCATAAATGGAACTATAAAAGTTGAGTTTAACTGTCACCGAGAGCATTTGCTGGGAAAGATAAAAGAGAGAAAAAAAAGACATACTTATTACTATTACATGCACAAACACACACACAGTCACACAACGCAACATGATAATATTATTGTCCTTTTCTCGTTTTTTTTCTCTCTCTTTACCTCTATCATTTCCTTGCTTGACACAAACATTAAGTAGGTACTTACATTATTATAAGTACTGGTAGCACGACTATAAGCACGACTAGTATAACTGGCTATAAACCTTTTTAGAACTACTCATAATATTATCTTGTTGTGGTTTATCCTATCCCTTTTCCTGTCCTATTTATGGTTTGCCTACGTCAAAAGAGATGAGAGAGAATAATAATAATAATAATAATAAAAGTTTTTCATGCAATAATTGTACATTTGTGGTGCATATGTTGCTGTTCTTTTGTATAGATTCATCAAGGCTGTGTATACTTGTAAAAATACAAAAAGGCATGGAGCATTAATTCTTTCGATATCCTGTGCAAGATACGTATTACGTACTTCTTTATGAGTGCTATTATTACAGAAAATTATGAGGATAACAATTTCCAGTGATGCATACTTGTTTTTGTAGGGTAGCACATTTTGCAAAGAAATTTTTTTGATGTTGAAGTCAGGTAATGTTTAGTTCTGTGTATGATGTATAGTTTGTGTACGTAAAAGTATTCATTAAGTATTTCAGGTACAGGGCTGTTTAGTGTTTGCGTACTTGTAGATAAATGTAAAAGCATGTCACTAACTACTACGTACGTACCCATCGTTGTACATAATTTTTATATCAAAAATATTATAAACCATGCGATGAAATGCAGAGAATAACGCATTGTATATTTAACGCACACAAAAAAACATTGTCTTTTTGTTTAAGCGTTGAGGAATAAAGAGGAGTTTACAATGTAGATAGACACCATGTGCCACTAAAGTGAATTGTATGGTAGTAAGTGAAAGTCAAAGAACGCGAAAATAGTCAATATTAGATGAGAAAAAGTAGGGAAATGATCGATTTTTATTTGTCCACCAGTTCATATTTATTTCTTCCAAGTTTGAGCTGTGAGTTGAGTGTGTTATCATCATCATCGTCATCATCATCATCATGTCTGTTCTGGAGTGAGCAGGCCAGGCACCAGGCAGCAAAGACAGGCATAATGGCATATTATGTACTTACTTTTTATATCACACCACAACACTCTTCTACTAACCGTCACAATTTTACAAGCACATACTATATTCTCCAATGAAAATATGGAGCATAGAAAAGGTATCGGGTAAATACTACACAGCTTTAGTTTAGGCATACTACAAAACTTACGGTTATTTTGATAGGTATATCAAGCCATTGTATAGGGACGGATGGATGATGGAAAAGAACAACGAAGAACTGTCAATTAAAGGCCATATGGTAATACTATGAAGAAGAAGAAGACGAAGAAAGTACACATGTGTGAATGTGTATACACGAATTCTCTTCTGCTTTTCCCTCGTCGTCTTTTTTATCCTTCCTTTCTTTTATTCCTTCTACACATAATAGCGTATAGTATGATAGTAATAGTGATGACGATGATGATGATGGTGCCAATGTGTTATTGTGTGTATGCGCCGTTTTTCCTGTTGTTCTTACACTTCTTGTTATTATTTAAGGAAGGAGTAGAAAGGAGAAAGGAACGCGCCGCGGGCTTCTGCTAAATCAGTCAGTTGGCGGTCTTGGAACGGAACTTGTGATGTGTATTGTATGCCACACCACTACTGCCACCACCACACCACGTATTAAATATTATTTTGTGAATGCCATGATGCCAGTTGCGGTAACTTTCTATTACGTCATTAATACAAACTGTATAATATTTTTGTTTTTTTTACTTCTGCTACTTCTGCTTCTCGTTTCCTTCTTACTTTTGTGTCGTTTTTGTTAACACCATCGATCATTATTCCGTTTTTTTTGTTTACTTCACATGTTGTTTCTTTCACCGTTCTTAATAGATTCATATTTTGTAGGCTGTGGTATATAAGTAGGTAGATTGTATTTATTAGGTATGGCAGAGCATATTATTCCA